>CAODLS012752935.1:0-10876 GCA_948243855.1 Flueggea neowawraea
TTTGTTGCTGCCTTGCGTTTACTGTCATGTGCAGACCGTTTTTGTCCATCTAAAAGAAGTCTTTGAGCTTCCCCAATCAATTTAAAGGCACCTTCAGCACCAGGGAACTTATTTTTGTCAGGATGAAGTTGGAGAGCCAATTTCCTATACTGTTTCTTGATTGTGGCCTCATCAACGGTGTGCTCAACCTGAAGTATTCCATACCAGTCCTTCTCACTCCCAAACAATTTTTGCTCCGCAGCACAATGCACATCACAAACCAAAAGCATCTGAGAGATGTTCTCCAGATCTTCATAAAGTCGTTGGGCCTTGCATGCAATTTTGCGAGCTGTCGAAAAATCCTTTTTCAGCATCTTGCTTACAGCAATGTCCTTGGCCCTGATGGCCTCTTCTTTATTGCACTCCATCAGTACCACAAAAGCACTTCAAATTGCTTAAGATTCCCACCCAATATAAGAAACTACAGTAAGTCAGCATAACAATTCTAGCAATACTGAATTCTACAAAATTTGAATGAGATATTATCAATCACAGCTTGCTATCAGATGAGAAGCAAGATTGAAAGGTATTATCAAATCATCACCATTGCACAAAATGCAAATTTGTTATACGATAATAACCAAGGCATAACATGCTAGCATAATGATCTGTTAGAGAAGTGGGTCTCAACGTACATTACCTACAGTGTTTACCGCCAAAACACAGACCAACTCATCGAACATGCCCCGAGAACATACACCATTTATAGGTTAGCTAAGAAACACCAGCAACTCCACAGCAAAAAAGGAAAAACATGCATCACAATCACAGTCCTACAACCTCATCCCAATATCAGTTCCAATAAAACATTTGATGACTCGACAAAGAACCATAAATTAATCAAAGCGCACAAAAAATCAGACCCAAATCCTAATTACAAACGATTCACCAAAACCTGTCAGACCCAGATACCAAAAACCTCAAATTAACACAATCCACAATCCACAATCCCACTCATCAAAGACAAACACCCAACTCAAAGATGGCAATTTTGCGCCTCAAAGCCCAAAAATTCAAACAACCCATTAACTAGCAAACATATCACGTGGGGGGGAAGCAGCAGTAAAAAAAAAATGCAATAGTAGACCGAAATAAGTAAAAGTCAGCCTCATTAATTCAAAATTTGAGAATTTGAAACCGTTTGAGAATTTGAAACCGAAAGGATGTAGAGATCAAATCGAAAAATTAATAGAGAGAGAGTAGTTGTGAAGCTTACATGAGTGCTGAGTGGATTACATGAGAGAGTGGAGTGTAAATCGCGAGAAGAGCGCGCGAGAGAGACTCCCAAAACCAAAACACCCACCACAATGGCCAAAATGCGTATTAGAAATTTCTGAGAAAATCGTTTTTATGTACTTTGACCTAATTTCTTCATTGCCATCTTCAATTGAAATTGTATGTATTATTATTTTATTAACACTGTATCCTCAAGCCCAATAGTTTCTTTATTTAGTTTTAGGGCTGTACAAATATGGTCAATCCAAGCCCGGCCCAGAAACATTTTTATCTCGGTCTAACCCCGCCTGAAACAATTAGCATTATGTAAAATTATAAATTTTTATTTGTTATTTTATTTACTCTCACCTAAAATCAAACTAATTCATAATTTTTAATACTAAAATTGTCTCAAATACCAAAAATTTATGAGTCCATTAATTAAAATTATACCTTAAAACTTGAATCATAAAAATAATGACTATTACAATCACTTGAATCTATTTTAAGTCATTTTATGTATGTACTTTGACGTTTGATAATCTCATCAACATTGATCTTATCTAGGGCTTGTAAAGTACAAGATTTAGAATTTATTCACTTCTCAAAACCAATAAAGGGTGGATTTTTCATTTCAAAATAAAGGAAACACAATGCCTCACACAATTCTTCCATGTATGCATGCGAATAATGTCCAGCTACAAAAGTTGTCATCTTCTTTCTCACTTCAATCCAACTACAACCAGGCATTTTGTTCAACCATTCATCCGCCATTACCTTTCTAACAATCTCGCTTTTTCGACTCTCTCCACCGCAGCAGACGATAAAGATTTCGTCTTTATTGTTTGATCCAAACAGAGAACAGAAAAATGTTATCTACATACATAATTCAGTTCAGACAAGAAGCAAAGACATTAGTACTGCTGGCTTTGGCCTCCCTTTTCTTTTTTTTTTCTTTTTCTGAAATTGCTTCGGTTGTTTTTTTTTTAACTGAAATTGCTTTGGTTGTTATTTGTAGCCAACGCAAAGAGCAAACGAAAATGAAAGAAAAAGGAAAGGGTAAAGATACCATTATGTTACTGGAGTCCATTGAGCTTGACCACTGCAATGTCATTAGTTTACCGTAGGGTTGAACACGGGTCCTTAAGATAACCGAACTGAATATTAGAACCAAATAGAACTGGAACCGAAAAGAACTGTTGACCTTTGACTTTCTTCGAACTGAATTGAATCGAAATTTTTATTTGGTTCAAGTCTAGGCCTTAAGTAATATTCGAACCGATACGAACCAAACTAAGAATTGAACTGAATTGATCCGAAACTATAACCGAAAATTATATATATAATTGTTCATATTTGTTCAACTCAAAGATGTTCATAGGTGTATATAGTAGTACAAATGTGTTCAAAGGTGTACATAAGCATTCATAAATGTACATTAGTGTACATAGGTGTTCATACAATCATAGGTGTACAAATATGTTCAAATGTGCACATAGGTGTTCATAAATGTACAAATGTATACATATATGTTCATTTATCATAGGTATTCATAGGTGTACGAAAGTATTCAATAGGTCCACTATTCAAAGGTGTTCATTAGTGTACATAGGTGTACAAAAGTGTTCAAAGGTGTACATAGGTATTCATAGGTGCTCATAAGTGTACGGAGGTGTTCAATAGGTGTTCAAATGTGTACAAAGGTGTTCATATGTGTTCATAAGTGTATATATGTGTTCAAAAGTATTTTATACATAAAAGCGATAAATGTTATGATTTCTTGATCATAATTCATTACTTGCATAGAAGAGTAAATGAATTAAAAAACTGTCATTTTTAATAGTTTTTGTTTTTCTCTGTTGACTTTTCATTTTCATTTTATTTTATCTAAGTATATTTCGTTCAACATAAAGGTTGTTGGATAGATTAATTTTCTGGGTAAAATATGTTTAAGTTGAATTTTTTTGAAACAAATCTTCGAGAAATGAACCAGAACTGATCTAATTTAACCGAACAAAAATCTTTGAATCAAACCGAATTGAAAATTTAGATATATCGGTTCGGAGATTTTGGAGATTCGGTTCGATTCTAATTCTGAAGAAAACCAAATATCTGAAAATCAGTTCGGCTCTAGAGATTTCCAAATCTCCAAACCGAACCGACTCATGCTCAGCCCTAATTTACCGTGCATTGCAGAGAAATGTGTTACGTGTTTGGTGCGGTTTCGGTGACGTTGTACTCATCTATTAATGGACGCCTTTCTTTGCTGCTGGTCCGCTTCTTGTAGTTCATCAAAACTCAAAAGTTTTGTCTAACGGTGTCGTTTGGAGACAACTTTGGGCGACATGAACAGAACCAACATAAACCATCCGGACCAAACCAAACCATAATTCATAAACCAAATAAGACGATACTATAAATCTATAGTAGCATGAAACTCCAATAAAGCCTTTAGTCAATAAAGAAGTGAGTCCAGGATAAATTACACGATTTAATTTAATCGCTAGTCATGAAGTCGAATTACATATATGGGCCGGTACAATAGTGGATATCCTAATGAGTAAACATTTTGGCCCCTGCTTTAACACAACTGTACAACAAAAAAAAGTTAAATTAGATGCTTAACTATACTTCAGGGCCTACTGATTTTTCTGATACTTCGGCGCTGCAAACTGGATCCTCCGACACAATACCATCGACCTCGGAATAATCCTGACCTTCTTTTGCTTCAGACATGTTGCTTCGGACCTTTCTGGGCGGAAGGATCCACCTCTTTCCGCTCCATTGCCGGGGATGATGAAGGCAGATCAGTGTTTTCTGACATCTTGTCATTTGTCTCACCTCACTGAGTTTTATTATCTCCTGCAGCGCCTGAATTAGCTTCATTTGGAATCTTTTCAGATGAACCCTCCATGTCTGCTGCTTTTGACCCCATGGAAGATAAATGTTCCACATTCCTGGATCGATCATCAGAGATGAAACTACCAACCTGGGCATCTTCAGATTCTACATCTATAGTCTCGGTTACAACAACCTGATCACCGAGTTCAGCTTCAGGGCTTTTTGGTTCCTCCACTGCTGTCAAAATGCCACTAGGACGCTTCTCAGGTGAACCGCTGATCCTTGCTTCAGCCACCAGAGAGGAACACAAAGGCAGACCAGGGTCTGGCAATGTGATTTGAGCCTTAGGACTACCCTGAGTCACGGCAACTTGATTGTCACTTTCAGTTTCAGGCACTTTCAATTCCACCGGCACCAAACTGCCATCAACACTCACATCAGATGTGCCCTCATTCTTCATTTCGTCCACTGCAACGAAAGAGGAAGGCAAGCATAGGTTAGTTCTAAGAATAATTCCTTCAACCTGATGCACTTTAATGTCATTAACTTTACCAATTTCAGACCCTTTTGCTACATCTAGCCACACTGAGCTGCCACCTGCACCAATCTCCAATGGGCTAGAAAATGGAACCTTCTCATCACAAGCCTCAGATGCATCCGTTTGACCATCATTCTTTCCCTCGGACTCTAAAGAGCTATAAAGTGGAACCTTCTCAGATGAGCCCTCAATCTCCTGTTTCTCCATAGCTGAAAGTGAAGATGGAATGACAAGAGGATCACGCACATTATCACAGCACTTAGATGCATCCATTAGATCATTCTCCTCATCACATACTTTTGGCTCCACCTGTGAGCTGGCGAAACGAGCCTTCTCAGATGGGCTCCCAACCTCCTGTTCCTTCATTGCTGAAGGAGCCAGAGTTTCTGGCACAAAATCACAAGCCTTAGCTACAACCTTTTGATCATCATTTTTTTCATCATAGCCTCCAGATTCCACCATTGAGCTGGACAGAGGAACCTTCTCGGATGAGCCCTCAACCTCCTGTTCTTCCATCGCCAAAGGAGATGCAAGAGGCAGAGTTTCAGGCACAACATCGCCGGCCATGGATTCCACTTCATCATCATTCTTTTCATCAGACTCTTTTGATTCTACATGAGAGCTGGAGAGAGGAACCTCCTTGGCTATGTCCTGATCCTCCACTCCAGGGGTTTCAAGCACAATGTTGCGAGCATTAGATGCATCCATTTGATCATTGCAGGCCATGGATTCCAATTCATCATTATTCTTTTCATCATACTGTTTTAATTCTACCTGAGAGCCGGAGAGAGGAACCTTCTTGGATGCCTCCTGATCCTCCATTCCAGAGGCTTCAAGCACAACAGTGCAGGCATTAGATGCATCCATTTGATCATCATGCACCTCCATCGCCAAAAAAGTTTGGGGCTTAACATCGCAGGCCTCAGTTGCATCCAGTTTTTCATCATTCTTTTCATCACTAACTTTTAATTCCACCAGTGTGCTGGAGAAAGGAACCTTCTCAGACAAGCTCTCAACCTCTTGTTCTTCCTTTGCCAAAGGAAGTGATGGAGGCGGCAGAATTTCAGGCACAATATCTTTGGCCCGACATTCATCCATTTGATCATCATTCTTTTCACACGCTTTTGTTTCCACCAGTGACCCAGAGAGAGGAACATTCTCGGATGATCCCTCCACATCCTGTTCCTCCTTAGCCAAAGGATCATCATTTTTTAAGTCAGATACTTTTGATTCAACCAATGAGTTGGGTGGGGGAATATTCTGAGATGAGCTCATCAAACCCTCTTCCTCCACTGCTGAAGTCGAAGTAGGCAAACCTACAGTTTCACTCTCTCCGCCAGTTTCATTCAATTCCTCTCTTACCACTGACGTACATGCAAGATCATTCTCAATCAAGTGTTCAACCTTATCTTCTACTGTTGTTGATGTAGGTTTAGCAATGTTTCCTTGTACACTTCCTTGCACACTAATATTAGTGTGTGATTCATCCATCTGGTTGATTATCACAGCTTTAGATGATTTTGACTCCTCCAGGGCTGTAGAACGGTCAAACGAAGACTGATTAGCAGGTAACCCGTTCTTTTCTTTCTCCATTGTCAATGGAGATGAAGATTTGTTCATGGTTTCAGAAAAATAATTTATCACATTTCCACTTGCCTTAGAAGCATCTGTTTCATTGAACATTTTTTCTTCAGATCCTTGAGGTTCTTCTGCAGCAGTTACACTGTCAACTAAATCACCTTCTTTTGCCAAGGGAGAGTGAGGAAGAGCATTTTCAACCACTGGAAAGATCTGTGCTCCAACATTATCTTCAGGGACTAATTCTTTATCGGCTAATTTAGCAGGTAAATCATCCGCCAATGGCAAATGTACTTTCAAAAAGTCTAATTCTTTATTGCAAACCTCAAGATGTACACACTCTTCATTTTTTATACGCGGATGGACATCATAGTCATCATGATCCTTCTCTTTCTGACCTGATTCAGAGATGATTTCCTGTGGCACCGATTTCTGGCCTTCAACATCAGAAACTTCATCCCCATCACTCTTGGCTTTTCCAACTTCAGAACCGAGTTGCACTCCATCACTTACTCCTAGAACATCCTGCATAATAGCAGAATCTTTAGAAGGTGCTTCAATTTCAGAGGAGTCAACTTCCATACTGCAAGGTTCAACAGAATCACCCCCTCCACTTTTCGTAATCACTGACAGATGCTCTGCAGTAATATCTTTTGCAGGTACCGCTATATCAGTAGAGTTAGAAGCCACAGGAAGCAAAGCATCTGATGCAGTACCCCTCTTATGTTTTGCTTCTGAAGATTGATCCTCCAATTGGTACACACTAACAAGATCTGCCGTATCTTGAACAGTGACAATACTCTTGGCACTTTCTTCTTTCACACCAATCCCAGGTTCCTTTTGGTGTTCCAATACAATTGCAACCTGAAAAGAAAAGGCAAATCTGTGAGATAAATAGAGCACAATGTTCTGAAGGCAAGAATTCCATGACTCTATGAGAAACAAAAGTTGGTCATATGTTCTTCGTACACTAAAACACACAAAATAAGCAATGTACGAGTATCTTGTCAAAGTCTTTCAACTTAAATGGCATATGATGTGATGACCATGATGTCATCTGACCGATAGACACGGAAAAGATCACATCTCAGTATGTTTAAATTGCTCAGCCCAAGTAATTACAAGCAAGATATATAGGGGTAAATGATGAAGTACCGTGTCAAGAGAGCTGTCTCCAGAAGCAGCCAACTTTGAACAATCAAAATTCTTCACATTTTCACACACCTTATCCACAGTTTCTGGTTTTTCCTGCAAGAAGCAAATGATTATTATTTGTTACTTCACATCAATACCAAGAAAAAAAAATAGTAGTTTTTACAGCAAAACCCATTAAAAACATAGTATTCAATTTCTCACTAAAGAACCACATAGTAAGGAAATCTACAAATAAAAACCCAAACTGACATATATTAATGCTAAATTAGGAGAATATCAAGAACATATCAGACTCCTTTATTTTCTGAATATAAGTGCTAAATATGAATCAATATTGTTGCTGGAATGCCCTTTACTAAAACTAATAGATGATAAGCAGTTTTTGAGAAGGATATTGAATACTGACCTCCACATCAATACTTGTAATCGAGCTTTTGGCCAGCCTCGAACTTTCATCAGATCCACTCAACCGCACAACTTCAACTTTGGAATCATCATTTGCGAAATTGGTTTCTTTAGCTAAAACATTATCCTCTTCCTTTCTAACAGCAGGACCAGACCCAGAACATTCAGAACTGTTGGTTGAAATCCCTGAAACAGGAACTGTGTCTCCCAAAGCTGCTATTGGTGAACTTGTTTTGCCATCCAAACTTTGGTTTTTTGCAGCGTCCAATGTGATCTTACTTGATGAAGTATTTTGATCAACATTCTTAGAGTCCATTCCTTTCGTTTTTGATGAGCAAGTCTCTGAGAAAATCTCCTTCATCACACGTGCAACGTCAGTTACATCAGCAGTCTGAATTCGACCAAAAGCATTTATCTGAACAACATTGGATGGTTCTTTATGTTCACTCTCTTGCTTGCTTCTCAACGACATTGCCTTGCTCCCTGACGAATCTCTGGATTTATTTTGTGACTGCGCAATAAGTTTTGGATCCGCATTAGCTGTAGCGTCCACAACAGGGGAAACAGGGCCTGGTTTTCTTCCCCTGCGCCTCATTGTTTCTACCCTATTCGAAGGCTTGCGGCCATGCCGTTTAACTTGCACAGCAACAGGAGAGGCCAATTCTGAGGTAGGAACATTAGCAGCATAAGATGGAATTGGCAGAGAGCCAGAAACAACATTTATGGCCATAGAACCAGGAAACAACTCAGGTGGACCAACAATTGAAGATGCTTTCCCCTCCAAACTCTGGTTTTGCGACACCTCTAAAGAAGTCTTGTTGGATGCAACTACAGCAAGGGCAACTCTACTTTCATTACAACTTTGTTCATCGATATTAACCTTGGATGAGCTACTTTCTGGTGTAACCACATTTGTTGTGACACTCACATCATGCTTATCAGCATTCATATTAGGAACAGAAGAGCCTGCACAAAATTTTGAGTTTTTCCCAATCAAAAAAATAAATTATGCTTTATAACCATCAGAAATGTATATCTTACCCCCAGCAGCACTATCATGTACTGTTGGTCCACTGGTTGGTTGACTCTGTTGGTTTGTATCATTTGAACTCTCTGATAATTTTGGATCCTGCATTGCAACAATGGAAACCTGCTCCTGCTTAACAATCCCCGGTTCGTCTTCATTACCTCTCGAAATGGTAGTTTTACTTCCTAGCAAGACCTCTGATTTATTCTGTTGTAGAGGATCTGGTTTTGAAAACTGTGCAGCTGAGTCAGGGAGAGCCTGTGAAGCCATGGCTTGTTTCCTTCCCCTGCGCCGAGGTGCTCCTGATCCACTTTGAACCTTCGGGCTCTGCCCTGCAATTTGCACAGGAACAGGAGGAGAGGACTGAATAATGGGAGATATAACAGGAATTGGAGGTGGCGGTGGAGAATACAAAGCAACTCCTGACCCAGATTGCTGAGTCAATCCACCAATTGTTTCTACAGCAGCAGAAACAGGTAAATTTTTAGGAGAATGTGATAAAGTGTTAGTAACAGCTCCTCCCAGGGCAACAACCGGTGAACTGATGGACATATTCTGCACTTGCTCATAGAATGGAGTAGAACTAGGTAAACTTTCAGGAGCAGATAAAAACAACTCTTGCTTCTTCCCCCTGCGTCGTGGTGCTTGAACCCCACTCTGTGATTGTGCTACAGTCTGAGGCCTTCGACCTCGTCCTTTCGGTTGAACCGGTACAGTGGACAAAGCAGCAGTTGACTGCAAGCTAGGTGTGATGGATACTGAAGCGGTGGATGGTTGAGGGCTAGAAACAACCACTGTGACAGGCTAAGGTGTTCCCACTCCTGCAACTCCCAATGAATCTCCACCAGTTGTTTTTAAGGCAGAAGGCTCAGTTCCTTTCTGCAAAGCCAGATTTGTATTGCTATCAGGTACAGAAGGTGCTGGAATTGCCGCTGCAGCTGGAGATTTATCTACTCTTCGTGGCCTTCCGCGTCCCCGTTTGGATATTGGTGTTACTTCCTTTATCTGCTGCAGTGCTGGTCTTGCCGCTGAATTATCCAGAGACTCTGATTTAGGAACTAGGGAAGCAGGGGCAGGAGGATCAGCATTTACACTAGCCACCAATCCACTACTGTCCTGTGGCAACATCCCGACTGCTGCTTCCTCCTTTAATTTAGGGGATTCAGGAGAATCAGCCTGACACATCTTCTCAAATTCTTCTTCAGTCCATTGTTCTTCGTAAGAGCACACCTAATAAACCCACAATTCAGAACAACATTTAAATGGGAGAACATAATAACATAAAAAATATCGTCATGTGAAATAAAATATCGAGAGCAGACCTCTCTTGCTCGCTTCCCCCTTCCATAGTGATGAGTGTCAAGACCCCCAAGATGCTGGCCCTTGCGCTTCGGCCCAGTATTAGATGGTACCTCAGTTTTTGGTACATCATACAATATCATCATTTCATGGAATGCTTTCAAATCATCATCAGTTACTAGGCGAGGAGAGGCAGGGGAGGCAGAGGTTCAGAAACATCCATCCCCTTTTCAACTAACATATTCTTCCACTTTACCTGCATCATCAGAAATTAAAATGAGTGATTATCATAAGCGTATCACACTACACAAACCATTAAATATATCATCTGTACCATTTCTAGCTCCCGCATTTCTCTGTCAACTGATTCAAAGATGTCAATCTCCTCCTCACTGCCAATACAGAAAAATAGAACCTATTGTAATTAGTAATTCAAACTTTTCCATCCCAAATTAGCAAAGCATATAAAATTTATAGTATATTAAAAAGAGTTTCAATAATTAAAGAAAGTTCATATGTTTGACACATATTTTAAAACAGGAAGAAACATCTCTGTTCAATCTTCAGTTTTCATACTTGTTAGACTAAATAAAACTGATGACTGATGAAAGATTATGCTGAAACAGTGGTTACCTGGGAGCTAAAATGTCGTTTAAAGCATCATCATCCAACACAGGTGAAGCTTCTTCTTTCTTACATTCCCTCAAAAGGGCCTCCAAGTATTCTCTACGATCTTCAGCGCTGATTCACAAAATTTGTTCCCAAGTAAGAAGTGAAAA
>CAODLS012753022.1:0-17162 GCA_948243855.1 Flueggea neowawraea
CTCCTTGAATTCATCCCTGTCTCAGCCCAACGAAAAAGGGTGAAATAGCTCTGGATCTCACAAAACTGGAAAAAACTTTTGGTGACCATTCATTTGAGCTGAAATTTTTACATGAAGACTTCAACGGTGAGAAGTCAGCTCTTAGAGTCACAATTCATGTTCATGTGTAGTAATCGAGAAATACTACGAACACTCTCTATAGCTATTTTTTATGAAAACTCTCTCTCTCATTGGTTTTTTTTTAATTCTCTGTCATCATTTTTCTTTTTTCTCTCTTAGATTTACCATTTTTTCTCTTAATAGTAAAAAAGAGGAGATTGGAAACATACCAATGAGAGAGCATGTGTCTATGGAGAGTGTTCTTAGTAATCCTCATAGTAATCATATAAAGTTTATATATATTTATCACATAATTACATATGACAAAAAATGCAACGAATTTATGCAAGTTCTGCTAGGAAAATCATTAATTACGTACGTATTAGTCTAAATAAAATATAAACATGATATAAATATATGTGCTTGCATGATTTAGGTGAAATGATTATGCGAGTGAAATATTAAAATTTGAAAATCCACACATATAATTTTACAACAAAAATATGTAATTTGAAATTTAGCCTGCAATTCCCTTTTTTTTAAGTGTAAACGCTACGGTTACTCATAAATGAACTCTACATGGATCCATACTGGTAGAAAGCATATGGATGTATGGTGACATTGGGCCAGTGTCAATCCTACACATGAAAACCATATGTTGAACCTATGTTTGATGGGCTAAGTTAAGCAGCCCAAACAGTGGGCAATGCAGTCATGCAAAAGCGAAAGAGTCAATTATCTTAGGTTTCATTTTTAAAAATTTTTATCAGTAACAATGTCATCCTTACTTTTAATTTTTAAGAATGTTATTTTTAAACTCTTTATTTTTTAAAATGTGAGATTCAATATTAAATAAAATCCAATTTTTCTTCTTATTTTCACAAATTTTTTGCTCTCTTCAATTTCTTTTTTTATGTTCTTCTTTCTTTCTCTCTTTCTCTCCACCTAAATCCTAGCCGCCATTCCTCTCCCTTTTCCTCTATCTCCGGCAGCCACCATCCCATACCTTCTCAAATGTCGATTCTCTTTTCCTATCTCTCGCTCCTCTCCATCATCTTCTCCCATCCTTTCCTCTCGCCCACCATCTTTTTTCTCTGGTCCTTGCTCGGTTTGCTAATGGTTCGTTTATGTTTCTTGTTGCTCTTTCGTCTTTCTTCATCGGTTTGCACGTTGGACAACGACGCCAGTTGGCCAAAATCGTGGAGTGATTTGAGCAACGCGAGAGTGTGGTGTGACGGCTGCGGGAGTGATGGTGATGTTTAGAATGTAGCAACGCTAAGATTGGACCCTTGCTACTGGCGGCTAGAGTTTTCCACCCTAATTGCTGCAATTTTTTGATAAAATTATGCAAACGCCATTAGTCTCACATTATTTATTTTTAATATTGTTTCAGTAATTTTTTAATGTTACATATTAAACAAAATATAATTAAATCTTGTAAAAAATAAGTAGGTGAGATTCAAAGAGCTGATTATTAGAGACCCAATTAATAATTGTTAAACAAAATATAATTAAATTTTGTAAAAAAATAAAAAATGTGAGATTTGGAGAGAAGACCCCTGAAGACCTTTAGTGGAGACCCTAAAAATTGATGGAGACCATTAGAAATCTCTAATGGAGACTCCTGAAACTTGGAGACTCAGAGACTTACAATATGATATTTTTGCAAATCAGTTTGTCTAATATAACATTTCTACAAATTAATTTTTAAGATGACATTTTTTTAAATTAATTTCTCTAATTTATGATTTTTACAAATTAATTTCTTTAATATGATATTTCTATAAATTAGTTTTTGGTATGAATGACTCAGTTATAAATGGTAAAGTAGTGATGGGGTGGGCCAAAACTCAAGTGTCCCCCTGCAATGTAATCCTCACGGGAAAACATGACAAAAATTAAAGTCCGAAGCTACATGCCATCTATTTAAGAATCCTGTTCTCTCTAGTTGATGCCATTTTGTTTTACTTTTCATTTATTTCTTTTCACAAGTGTGGTCCTTATTTCCACCTTGCCTAGATTTAGTGCCCCCTACTTCTCTATTTTCTTCTTCTTTACTCCTTAGCGCTCCAAGTTTAATCAAGGACATATATATCCCATCTAATGCATACTAAAACAACATTAACAAACAGTTTATGAGTTCAACCTAATTGTAGACTCTGAATAAGCCATTACTGCCTCCAACTCTCTGATAAGCATGTCACAGAATACGTCTCAATCGATATTGTCGAGTCTCAAGATATTTTGGTTGGGACACAAGAGGTCGGCTCACATAAATGTTGAATATGCTCCACATATTTTTCCCACCAAATAATATATTATAATAAACAAAATTGAAACAGATTACTAGTATGCGAGATTAAACTGTGAGGCAGTATATGTTAATATTTATGTGTTGGAAGAAAACAAAAGACAAAAAGAGAAGAAAAAGAAAAAGGAGCAAAAGTTGTTATGGGATATGATTGCAGAATACAGAGGAGAGGAGACACATTGAGCAAAACAAGAGGGCTCATCACATGTAAAACACAGCAGCTGTGAATATAATTGGTCTGAGAATTCAAAAAAACATATAAATATATATATAACTGGTCTGGGAAGATGCAGAAAGCAGAGGTAACTGGGAAATGATAATGAGCATAACAACCGTTGAGCAACCAAATCCTGAAAGGAGGACAAAAGGAGAAAGAGAGAGGTTTAGAGGACAGAAGAGTTAAGATTATGATTGGGTATTAGGTGGTGAAATAAAAAGCTTCACGAGATCCTTGAGTCACTTCCTCTAGTTATTATCATACATATCCCTCTCTTATTATCATCATATTATTTCAAACTCCTTGGACACAGACCACTTAAAATCCAGTTTCAAGGAATTCCAGAAACCCCATCCTCCAAAGTTATGCATCCACTTTATGCACTTCAAAACACTAGAAACTAAAGGTGTTACAAGCTGGCCAAACAATTCTAATAAAACCATTATTTATTAATTTATGTTAAATTTGGTTTTAGTTTTTATTTTTTTCGTAGACTATGTGCCATGAAGATCAACAAGTTCACTTGATTGTGAATATTGTCTATGTTGAGCTCACTGTTAGTTTGCAAGAGAAAATAACTGTTAAGATTGGAGTTGATTTCTTGATCAAGATTGAAGTCAAAACTTTATGGGAAGTGACACAAGCTAAAGAATGACGGATTTGTGAAGGAAAAAGAGTTTTTGGACGGACACGGGGAGCTACACGGGCGTGTGCATGACCGTGTAATTCACTGGAGCCAAAAGAGAAGAGATCTGGGCGGACACGGCCGTGTCCGTACCCGTGTGTTTTTTTGTTGGGCTTTTGGAGTTACACAGACGCGAAGACGTGATCGTGTGTAGAAGAGTTGTGTCCCTGTCTTTGCTTCATTGACCGTGTAACCGATTCTGATGGGAATTAGAGTTCCAATTAGGGTTTTTCTAATTAGTTTTGACTTGTATTATTTGTTAACTATATAAGGGGCTTGTGAACGCCTTAGGAGGTCTTTGAACACCGTTGTAAGCCATTGTGTTTGTTTTTTACTCTAAATAGTAGAATTGTTTGTGCTCTGCCCGTGGACGTAGATCGGTTATTGATCGAACCACGTAAATCTTGTGTTTGTGTGTGATTGCTCTTTGTTATTCCGCGTTATCTTCTATCTCCTAATTTCCTGACAAATAGCATAGTTGGGAAACAACAAACTAGTTGAATTAGTTTCTTTGAGAATGTTGCAGACCACTTTTCTTCCTAGAGGAGACTTAATCGAAAGGTAGAGTTCAACTTCGTGAGGTCATGAAATCCAACTCGATGAGACTTAGTTGAGAAGTGGTGTTTGACTTCGTGAGATCATGAAAATCCAACTCGAGGCGACTTAGTCGAGTGGTGCTTAGGGAAAAGAGCTTGAGAGGCGCTTGGGAGAAAGCAAGCTCGAGAGGTGCTTAGAAGAAAAAAAAAATGTTTGTATATGTTTGTCAAGCAATGACACATTTGTGGGCAATTGTCAAATATGTGGGCAATTATCAAGAAGTTGGCCTGAGTGCATTATTCACTTAAACACTCTTGATTTGGTTACTAAGAGGCCCAAATTCAATTAAACATGTCTGTTGGAGGAAAGACCCTTGTGGTTTTCTCCAAAGGCAAAGGGGGGGCAATCTGTTACCACCAAATTATTGTTGATCTCAAGAGGCACATTTTGAGAACATTGGAATGTGATCATGGTTGTACCACGGCTCGGGTCATAATTGAGTTAATCATATTTCGAAAGCATTGAGTCCTCGAGGAGTCAGTTAGTGGGCTAAGACATGGTGGAAAGAAAGGAAGGAGTGGCTATTGAGACATGGAGAACATGGGTAGTTACAAGGAATGGAGAACATGGTACAATTACAAGACACAGTGACTTTGGAAGTGGAGAACATGGAATCCAAGGTAACTACTAAAGGCTATAAAATGATGAATGAACAAGAAGAGAACACACACATCAACACAACTTCAATTATCTTTGTCTTATATTTATATTTCCTTTGTTCACCCTTAGTCTAGTCATTTACTTTCAAACAACTAAGAGTAACAGTAACTTAACATCATTTTCAGCGTACTTTATTCTTCTTTATGTTATTTGTACCAGTAACTGGTTTATGGATGAACGCTCTTGGAGTAGTCGGTCTGGCTCTGAACTTACGTGCCTATGACTTCGTTTCTCAGGAAATCCGTCTCTAAATTTAAAGTCTTAGACTTCTACGCAACAAAAACCCTTCGAAGCAAATGACCGCTCTCAAGCACGACCTCTTCGGGTCGATGAGCCTCAGAGCCGAAAATGCGGCAAACAAATTGGCGAACTTATCAGCTACCTATTGCCTTCTTTAAAGATATGAGATGCTTATTATTTACTACAGCTGAACTAAACTGATCATTGATTTGACGAGATTGAATGTAAATTACTCTGATATTTGATGTAAATTACTCTGATATTTGGCATATTTGGATTGCAAATTCGTTTCGGATTCCGGAATTACACGACAGAGATTGGTTTTATCGAAACTAACAAGAAGAAAATATGAAAGATTAGAACAATATATAAATTCATAATTGGTCACCAACACGTTAGCCGGCTGGCAACTAATGAATGATGCTTTCAAAATGTCTAATCCCGCAAATTAAACTAATAATTGTTTGATATTTTTATTTTGGTTTTCTAATAAATTAATTTGAGTTTGTTAGTGGACTACTTTTTTCTCTCTAATTAGTCCAAATAAAATTCTCAACTCTCATAAATCGGATTGATAATCAGTCATGATTGCATGATGCGCCAAAATACTTTAAAATAAAATAATTATCTTTATTCATATTTTGGTTATCGAATACTTAAAAATAATTAAAATATAAATTAAAATATTTTTTATGTGTATCAAACAAGCTCAGCAGAGCATAATTAATAGAAATTGACTACTACGGACTCCTTTAAAAATTAAAATGTTGGACTAATGATATAAGCAACATTCAAACTAGCAAATAATTTATTCAGACCAAAACAAAATCTAACAAATAATTTTTTCAAAAAAAAAATGTAGCAAGGATAGAAAGACATGAATCCATATGTCAGCTATCAGCTCCCTCTAATTATTATAATTTTTTTATATGTCATTTTATTTGCTACATAATCGAATTCTATCACCTCTCAAGTGTTGTAGTTAACTCGTACCGATACGTTATAAACTCACTGATATAATTATTATAATTGTTTCTTTATAATAACTCTCTCATCAAGATAGGTCCTAATTTACATAACAATACTTTCTCAATCCCGATTTTCTTTTTATTTTTAACGTTAAATTTTCAGAATGTATCCAGTTTAGTTCATAGATGAATTCAGTGCAGTTCATAGTTTATGTAGTAGTTAAAAATATGTTATATCTTCTAGGATAATTTGCAGAATGATGCTTCACAGATTGTCTAATTCAAGAAGATATGATACTTATTAGCTTCTTTCTCTTGGCATGCTTCAATGTCATCCAAGCTGATCAACAATATTATGATCCATCAGGTTGCTCCAAAAATGGCAGCTTTCCCGGTTCAAGATACACCTGCAAGTCACCCACGAGTTCATGCCTCACATTCCTGGTCTACAGAGCCAACCAACAGTTCCAAACCATATCAGACATATCTCAACTGCTGCAGGTTGATCCTGTTGAACTGCTTCAGATAAACAATCTGACGTCCCAGTCCAAAAAAATTTATCCAGGAAGAGAAGTTGTTGTTCCCATGCCATGTTCTTGCACTGGAAGGTTTTTCCAGGTAAAGTTCAGCTACAGAGTCAATGAAACCATGACTCTGCAGCAAGTAGCTTGCGATGTTTTTGATGGGTTAGTGAAATTGCAAACCCTTTTTGAGGAAAATAAGGTTCAGGAAAATTATGTTAATGTTGGTACTGAGGTTGATGTTCCTTTGAAGTGTGCTTGTCCTGATTCTCGCCGAATCAAGTATTTTGTTACATATCCATTGCAAGAAGGAGATGAATTGAATGTTCTGGTTAGGAAATTCAATATATCTCCTGAAGATTTATGGATAATCAATAATTTGTACCTTCACAGACCATCTATCCAAGCACAACCGTGTTGATTCCTCTGAAATTGCGCCCGGTTATTGATTTTAGCTCGCCAAATTCTCCTCCGCCAGAACCTGAATTTCTTCCCACAATTACAGTAGAAAATGCAGACAACACAAAGGTAAGAAATCTGTACATTGTAGCATCAGTTGTTGGGTTTTTTCTGTTAGTTGCTGGATTGGTCGCAGCGGCATTGTATGTGAAGGCCTTCTACAGAGCATAGTTAGAGAAGTTACAATCTTTCAACACCAGAAGCTCTCCACTTTCATGTTCTACAACAGCAAGAAGTTCTCCAATATCAGGCGAGACCGGTAAAAGCTCCAGAACTCGTTTATCACCAGATCTTCTCGCTGCAATTAAGTATTCTTTGAAGAACTACAGCATTGAAGATATCAAGAAAGAAACTAAGAATTTCGATGAACAGAACAAGATTGGAGATCAGGCCTATAAAGGGTTGATCGAAAGCTCCGAAATGATGATCAAGCCAATGAGATTCGAAGAAACTCGCCAAGTAATTGATATACATTCCAAAATCAATCACAAGAGCATTCTGAGCTTAACCGGTGTCTGCTATGGAGAGAATGATTTTTCTTGGTCATACCTTGTGTTCGAGTTACCGGCAAATGGATGCTTGAGCGATTGCTTATCGAATCAGCTGACTCCTCTTCGATGGCTGAGGCGAACTCAAATCGCGTTCGACATAGAAACAGCTCTTCACTACCTGCATTACTGCATTTTCCCTTCACAGGCACACATGAATGTCAATAGCAGAAACATTTTCATCACTTCAGCTTGGAGAGCTAAACTTACAAACATTGGAGGAAATGGAAGTTCAGAGAGTTTCGAAGGATGGATCGCGGCTGAATATGGTGTCAGTGGATCTGCTTCAGCATCAGAGAGAGCAGACATATCTGCGTTTGGAGTAGTGTTGCTTGAGCTTATATCAGGAAAAGTGGAAACTGATAATGGAAATTCATTGAAAGAGTGCATTGGATTTATAAGTGGATCAGGAACAAGTGAAGGTGGTTGTTTTGAAAAAATAAAAGGGTTCGTGGATCCATGTTTGAAGGAGGATTATTCTCTTGCTGAGGCATTGTGCTTAGCTGTTTTAGCTAAGGCTTGTGTTGAAGATGACCCTTTACGCAGACCATCCATGGACGATATCCTCAAAGTCCTCATAAGAATGATTTGATCTGATCAATCCAAAGAAGATGATCATATCTTGCACTCTTGCAGAAATATGCAAGTACAAAATCAATATTCTGTGCCAATTTTGATAAGAAAATCAATATAATTAGGTTTTTTTTTCAACAAGGGCTTACCAACCTCGGGATTAGAGTATAAATGATTTATTTCCTCCCAATAAGTGTCTTTTTTGGGATGAATATAATAAGTCAAATAGAGTTTTCAGTACAAAATTCTCGTCTGAAGAACAGCTCAAAAATCTGCGGTAGATGTAACCAATAACATGTGATGAAGAAAAGACTCCAATTATAATTTTGCAGAAAAGACAACCAACTTTTCAATAACTTAATTTCTGTTCTATTGCAGGTGCACCAAAATGAGATTTCAAGCATTAGCCATCCAATACATGGACTCGGAACATGTTTACTAATTTCAGTTCAAAACGTTAAACATGATCAGCATGACTACCAGGACAAAAAAGCAGCGAAGATTACTGTAAACAAAACTCTATCATGGTTATCCTTGAAGAACAGTGCTCCAATAAATCAGTAATAACGCCACGAACCAAGAATCAGCAAAACTCAAATCAGTAAAAATTGGTTCCCATCAATCATCATCAGAATAATTGAACTTAATTGAATGAGATTGCAGATCTATTTGTCCTCCTCTGTATGATCCGCGCTTTTTCTTTGTCTTTTCATGCCTAAAATCCCTGTATAGAGGAAGAAAGTCGGGACATGGCATGGATGAGAACAAGCTTCAAAGACAACATCATCCAAGTATATCCAATTAGGAAATAATCAGTCGCAACTAGCACAATTCAAAAGCAGACCAGAAAGAAAACAACCATCTCCTTTGCTGGTTCAAATGTCAGAACACTCGCATACAGGAGACATGGTAGTTCTATTATAATGAAAATGTTCACATTTATATACATGTCAGCGAAGGAAAAGCAGCTATCTTAAGACCAAAATATATATAATCATGCATTACACTAGAAAAATGACAAGGTAAACATTAGTTGTATAACATTTGGCATATCAAAACACCTTGTATGTATTCTCTCAAACAGTCAGTTGTCCAGGTTTTGGTTGAGAAAAGGGCCAAAAAGGAGACAACTATGAAACGAAAAATAAGAAAGTTGACACCAACTAACGTAAAGGCTATAAAGCTATCTGTAGAAATCATGAACCATCAACTTTAATAAAACTTATGAAGCAAAAAAAATGACACATGCCTTGAGGGATGCACGTATAATAGTTTAGGTAGGCGTAAAATTGATAATGTTCAAAAATAAGACCAAACTTTATATTGAAGAAAAAAAAGAACATTTTTAATGTCATTAAGCCTTAAGAGAAAGATACTTCTCATTGCATAAATTCAGTGATTTGTTAAAATACAAACAACTCATCCAAGCAGTTTGAACCAAATAGACGTAAAAATAGCTTATTCTTGTTCAAACTTTAGTTAGCAATGAGGATGGCATCAAATAATATTAAACCAAATCATTCGTTTTCCAATGTCCTAAACTAACATTTAAACATGAAATGAAGAGTTGCAAAATTTCAAATTGTACCTTCCTTTGACTTGCCCAAGGACTTCTGCTTTGGCACCATACCCAGTCTCGGTACCATTCTATAGATTATTCAAAGAAAAAAAAAGAATTTCACCAACCTCAATTGACCTAAAAGGGACAAAACGAAACTTAACACACAGAATCTAGCAGACCTTTGCCCAATATGAATTATCTTTAAGCCTCTCATCAGAGAAGACCACCTCATCAACTTTTACTCTCTGGAACCGCTTAACTGTAAGTGGCTGCATTCAAACAACACTCATGAACAAATATATACATGTTCCATTTGCATTTAATTGTGATCTGATGGCAAAATTTGATCAGACATGATTATCAATAGAAACAGTAATAAAGAGAGATGACTGACTTAACAGCGAAACAGAAACAGGGTGGGCAAGAACAATGATTTAGAGGAAACTGAGTAGCTAGTAGACCACAAATCTAGGAAGGGCAAACATTAGACCTTAAATCATGATGATGATATTTAAGGTTGTTGACACCATTATCAGAACATGAATTGACAAAATTTTCACTAGAGTTAAGATTTTTTTTTGGTTAAGAATAAATGCTTCTCAGTTGAAATCTTTCCTTCTTATGCCAGATAATAATATATCAAATATATACCAACTGAAACATTACATTTACCCTGGCAAATACAGACACCTAAAAGGTCTTAAACAATTTTGATAACAAATTTCTTGACTGTACCTCAGCTGAACCATTCTGTTGCTTTTTGGTGGTCTTCTGGATATCAGAGTTTTCACCCTTTTTCTCAAGATTCCCATTTACTTGTGCATCAAATTCTTTGCTAGGAACTTTCTCAGATGCGCCAGAATCTACATGACCATTTCTCTCAGATTCTTCTGAAACCTGAGTCTTTCTACGTTTAGATTCTTCAACTAATTTTTTATCAGCAGGCTGCTTAGCATCTTTCTCAGAAGCAGATCTTTTCCTCTTCTTGCTACCTTCTTTCTGTTTGCCCTTCAACTCATCTTCCTTGGCCTCCAATCCGTCTTGCTCAATGTTGTCAAGACTGGTATTAGAAGAATTCTTGGTTTTCCTTTTCTTATCCTTTCGCTCGGCCTTGGTCTCAGAATCAACTACTTTCCTGTCTTCTAAACGGCCTTTGCTTGCCTCATTCAGCAATTCTGATGGATGATGTTCATCATTATCAGTTTGAGACGCAGACTCTATTTTTTTTTTTTTCTTTTTTTCTTTCTGTTTCTTATCAGGCACTTCATGCACAATCTCACTATTTTTCTTCAATTTTTCTGTTTTGCTTTCTTCTTGGCCCACAGAATCAGAAATCCTTTTGTATTGTTTACTCTCTTTAGGTTTTGCATCTAAGTTAGCCTCATCATGTTTTTTTGTTTCCTTAGCATTCTTACTTTCCACAATCTTCTCACTAGCTCCAGAAGCATCATCGCTTCTACTCTTTTTCTTTTTAGTTTTGTTAGTTTCAATAGAAGAAGCAAATCCACCATCTCCATCTCCTTCAGAAGTGCCGTCAACCTGGAAAGCTGTATCTTCTTAAAATCATAAGGTGCTTAAGTACATATTGGCTTTAAAAAACGTACTGCCAGTGAAAGAAGATGTGATAATAGGCAGGTAGAAATCTGAAATAGAAAAGAAACGATAGTTTTAGGCAAAGAATATATTTACCTTCAGTCTTCTTGCTTGCTAACTTTTACCAGCATCATCACTGAAAAATGCAAAAAAAAATGCAGAAATTAAACACTTTCAATTACCGGAAGGAATTGAAATATGGGACAGAAAGGCTCACAGAAAGACTTCAAGAACTAGAAGGCTGCAAGTTCACATTCGAACCACATCCAGAAGCTCAAAAGCAAAATCATCAATATTTATTGTCTTATAATCAAACAGTATCCACACAAAAAAGCACAAGTGGTTTCCCCAAATAAATCAAAATGTATGTTGTCAAAAAAACAATCAAAATTTACAAAGGTACAGCAGACATTGATACCGAAAAGTATCCTCATCTTCAATAGAATTACAAACGCAAGATTTGTGAAAATCTATAGGAAACTTGCCCAAGGAATGGAGTGGGTATATTTACTAACAAAGGAGCCTTAAACAGGTGCGAGAAAGCGAAAACACACATTTAGCAAAACTCTGATATTCAAACTGAAACTCATTGTCATAGAAACCACTTTTTTACGCCTTAAACAGAGGCAACTTACAAAAGCTTTTTTAATCACCTGCACGTGACCGTATCGTTTTTGTTTTACGCTCGGATCCCTTTCATACGGACAATTCCTTCTTTCAACACGGTTATTGAATTTCAACAGAGAAACTTACACCTTTTTTTCATTTTTGGTCAAGTAAATCCTTATTTTTTTCTTCTTTTTTGCTTATTAGTCCTTTTTGGCTTTTTTTTCTTATGTCAAGAATTTTTTTCATATTTAATTTTTTGTTTTTGATTTTGATTTATTTTTTTTTCTTATTTTTATCTTAATTTTTATTTAATTTTAAAACAACTTCAAAACAGATTTTTCAATTATTTTTAAAATTTAATTTTTATTCTTTTTTTTCTTTTCATTTGTCCTTTTTTGACCTTTGCATTTAAACTATTTTTTCATATCTAAATTATTTGTTTTTGTTTTACTTTATTTTCATATTTTTTCCAATCTTTTAATTTAATGAATTATTTGATTTATTTTTATTTTTAAATTATTTTATTAATTTTTTTAATCAACTTGTGTTTTTTATTATTTTTAGTTTTAAAAACATTTAGATAATCCTTAAATAAACCTTTTAAAATCCTTACAAAATAAACCTTTTAACTAAAAGAAACTTAAAATAAACCTTTTAAAATCCTTAAAAAATTTTGAAATCTGTAAAATAAACCTTAAATAAAACTAAAATAAACTTAAAAAACTTAAGATAAACCTAACATAAACTTCAAATAAACCTTAAATAAACTTCCAATAAACCTTAAATGAGATTCAAATAAACCTAAAATAAACTTAAAATAAACCTAAACTTCAAATAGACCTAAAATAAACTTTCGAATAAACCTTAAATTAACTTCAAATAAACCTAAAATAAACTTCAAATAAACCTAAAATAAACTTTCAAAAAAACTTCAAATAAACCTTTTAAATTTTTTAAGAAAAACTTATAAATCCTTTTTAAAAAATACAAACAGCCATAACAAACTTTTAATAAACCTTTCAAAAACCTTACAATTTTCTAAAAATTAATAACAACTTTAAATAAACCTAAAATGAATCTTTTTAAAACCTTAATTAAAATATAAAATTTTAATAAAAATTTTAAAAAGTTTTAAAAACTAAAAAAATAGACATATCTACGCAAAACAGAAAAATATTTTTTTATTTTTTTTGGTTGAATAAAAAATAAACCTTAAATAGAAAAAAATAAAATATGAATAAACCTTTTAATTCAGCCCTAGTATTTTCTTAATTTTTTCTTTTTTTGTTCTTTTCTGATTTTTTTCTTGGAAATTACTTTTTAATTTTTTCTTAAATATAGATCATTTATAATTTTTTTTACAATTTAGCCCTTGTATTTTTTTAATTTTTAATTTTTGTCCTTTTTTGTCAATTTAGTTCATATTTTTTTCTAGTTAGTTTTCTTTCTTTTGTCACTTCTCCATTTTAAGCCTTTTTCTAAAGATTTTTAACTTAAAAAACCTTAAATAAATTTTTAAAATTCTCAAATATAAAAAATAAACCTTTTGAAAATTTTTAATTTGTTTACTTTTTCATTTCAGTTTTTCATTTTTTGTCCTTTTCTATTTTTTTTTTAAATTTGGTCCACATTCTTTTTCTAGTTAATTTTATTTTCTTTCCAATTTTTCATTTTAATTTTTTTAAAATTTTTGACCTTAATAAACTTTAAATAAAATTTTTAAAATCCTGGAGCAGAAAAAATAATCCTTAAATAAACCTTTTTTAAAATTTTTAAAAAAATTAAAAATCAATCTTAAATAAACCATAAAAACTTTCTAAATTTTTTTAAGACCTTATAAATTATTTTAAAAAGCAAAAAACTATAAATAAACCTTTAATAAACCTTAAAACATGTCTTTAAAACTTAAAATTATTATTAAATAAATATTAAATGAACCATATAAATATTAAATAAATTTTTTTAAAACAAAAAGATACAACAAAAGAATGAAATCTAAAAGGTCTATAAATGTGTAATTTAACAACACTAGGTACTAATTTTACAAAATTAATAAAAATTAATGGACTTCGATTGCTATTTCATTTCAATTGAAGCACAATAGCTAGGGTTTGAAAAGAAACCCTAGTCGCCACCTAGAAGTCGCCAAATCTGGTCGCACAACAACTACGTTTGTTGACGACGAGCAATAGCAGGTCGATGTCATTCCGATAGCAGCATATGTGGAGCGAGGAAGAGGCGAGGACAACGACACCGAAAAGGAAAGCGAAGGAGAATCGGCATGCGGAGGAGAGTGAGGAGATGATATCAAAGAGGAGGGGAAGAGAGCAAGGCGCAACGACTCTTGGAGACCGAGGTGGACTAATCCGACAGAGAGAGGAGACGAGGATTGATGAGAGAGGAGATGGAGGATGAAGAAGCCGAGATGAGAGAGGTGAGGGGAAAGAGAGACAATAGAGAGAGGGAAAGAGAGAGAAAGAAATAAACAGTAGAAAGAGGGGAGAATAGAGAGGGAAAGATAAAAACAAAGAGAGAGAAAATGGAAAATGACAAAAAGAAATAAACGTATCAAAAGAAATCAACCTCCGTGTTTAAATTTAAAAAGCTCTATGTAAAACAAACCAAAAATCAAACTCCTTAGCTACACAATTAAAAAAGAAAAAAATGGTGTATTGTGTAATTAACCCTTAAATAAATCACTCTCTCTTATAAATAAACATCGACCGTGTCATGATCCAAAATCGGGTCGAGACTAGCGTACGAGGCGAATTGTCTATGTGAAACCGACCCATCTCGCACAAGCCTCAAAGAACAGAACATATTACCCGAATTATTTCAATATCAAAGCATTTACTAAAACATTTAATTATCAAAATCGAACGAGATATAAAGTAAGTTTATATGAAATAAAATATACATATATCTAAATAGATATATTAAAATAATATCAGTGTAAGCATATCAAAAGCCAAAGTTGCAATCCCGTAACCCAACAGTATACCGGTGTGGAGGTTTAACAGTACAAAAGAAGGGCCCCGACAAAAAGGGCATCACTAACCAATAGACGCCTCACTGGTAATCAAAAATGCGGAACAACTGCCAAAGCCAAAATCTGTGAACCTGAGATACAAGAATCAACATAGACAGAAAAATAAAGGGGGTATGGCTCAGTGAGGAATAACACTCCAGACTGCCTCATACGTGCCTCACAAAGACAATTTTGAAAACAGTTCAAAACTACCACATGCAATATAGGTGTTAAATACACACACACACACATGCTAATACATAGTAGCGTTTGAAAATTATTTTCCAAAACGTTCGCAAATAAAACAAACAGCAGGCATGAAAAACATATCGAATACAGTTTTGAGAGTCAAAAACATATATTGTAAATATGACATCATATCAAATGGGTGCATCTGGCACTATAACATATGTGATGTGGACTCCGCCACTAATCACAAACACATCATGTGTTGAATTAGAACATATGGCTACCAACATCCCTGGTAGTTGTGATTTCTCAAATCATTGGTATACCAAAGGCTACTACTATTCGTAGCACGAGTACCCCATATTAGAAAATCAATCATATTATATTATTACATAGTATAAAATCATAACATACGATTAGAATCAAAATTCATAAGAAGATATATAATACATATATATTAGTTTCAAAACACACAATACTGATTATTAAACACATAACCATTTTATTAATTAGCCAATCCTCAGATTAGTCCATATTCAAAATAGCATGTCCACCATAACAAAAACAATAGTAGTTTCGAGACACAGCCTGTGTGTCTGAAGTTGCTATTCACTCTCCTAGAAATTCAAGCACAATCGTCTGTCAAGCCCCACTCGCCGGTGGTTGGCCTCCCTGATAGGAACAAGAAGCTGAACAAACAAATATATATCAACATATATATCATAGACAAATCAAAATGCGATATTGCGGCAATACCAAATGCATGATATGCATTTGCGGACTCTTAAAGCCACCGAAACTCGTAACCGAATGATAATCCATCATTCTAAACCCAAAGTCCAAAATCTACTTAAGATTACAGTTTGATCCCGACCAATGTAAAATTACTCTTTAGTCCCCGAGACTTGGCAAATTATAAAATGGTCCTCAACATATTCCAAATATATTACTAAGTCCATAGTACTTCAACAATCACTAATTAATCCTCAAAATCCCAAAGATAAGTAATTAGACTATCTAATTCTACCAAATTGCATTTAACTCCCTCAATACACAATATCACCTTAGGTCTTTCAAAGGCAAATTACCCAAATGGTCCAAATTTTGATTAAACTGATAGAAATAGATTCCAATCACCCATATTGATTAATATCGACCCCTTAAGAATGAATCCAACCTCTTTTTCAAGAATCAAACACCAAATCATCAAGAAATCTTAACTTTATATTCGGATTTCTTGATCCCATTGAAATAAATCATCAAATCACAATGCCCAACTCAAATTCAAGTGTTTCTAACTCTAATCCATCAAGATATACTAGAAACCACTACAAATCTAACAAGAAATCCACCAAAATATGAAACCCTAGCTCAAGAACAACCAATTTCGTTCAAACAAAAAAAACTCCAAAATGAAACTTGAAATCCCATGATTTCATCCGCAAAGAACCTTAATCTAACCACATTAAACTTCTATAGCAACAAAAAATGGAAATCCAAACTATATCCCCAATTTCGTTCAAATCCTATAATGGATGAATGTTATGCAAGAACAACAAAAAGAAGAGATTAAGGAGTGCTTGTTACCTCAAGAATCC
This sequence comes from Flueggea neowawraea, assembly GCA_948243855.1. Lineage (NCBI taxonomy): Eukaryota > Viridiplantae > Streptophyta > Magnoliopsida > Malpighiales > Phyllanthaceae > Flueggea > Flueggea neowawraea. Next base: position 16,457 of record CAODLS012753022.1, read on the forward strand.
AAGTGGAAGCAATTAGAAGTGATGGAAGGTGAAGAGAAACAGATTTGGGAGTAAATTTGGTGGTTAAGAGGAGTTACCGCCGAATGAGGGGCGGATGAGGGTATTTACAACCCTTCAAAGTTTAATGCCTCTTACTCGTGTGGCACCCTGTCTAAGCAAGTAGCATGCCTCTTACTCGTGTAGTGGAATGTACAGCTTGCGTAAACAGCCTCCCTCAACTCTCTGTCCAAAACTATATATAAGACTCTCGACACAGATCCATGATCATTGCGCACAACACAGATACTACGTGCATAGCACAACACTACATTCATAATACTTGTTTGAGGCGTATAGATGAATGAACCGAATGACCCTCTACCACAAAAATGTCTCTTACGTGCATAAGAGGCATGTAACGCACATAGTAAGCCTTCAGCTTACTTTACGTGCACAAAAATCCACTTTTAATGCATTTCAAACTTAGGATCATTTACACTATTATTCCCAAAATCACTCAAACACCACAATTCACTAGAATAATGTACGTGTTAGTGTAAGCCCTAGCCCTAAATGCATTGTATCCAGATTACATTTGATATATATATATATTATGAGGCATTGTTTTATCTCTTTATTATTCCTGTGCATGTTTAAATTGATAAAACATCCATTAATAGTGATTCTGATTAAGTTATCAAATAAGTTATTTGGATAGTAAAACCTT
>CAODLS012753372.1:0-10839 GCA_948243855.1 Flueggea neowawraea
TACAAAACAATTTACCTTTGTCAAAGAGAACTCTAACCCTAAAGCAAAGAGAAGAAACACAACTCCAAACTGCGCAACAGTCTCAACCTGTAGTGAATGCAATAAACAATACCGAACATGTCAACAGTGACCATAACTGCATAGATATTTGTTTTCTAATAAGCAAAACTAATATGAATTAGGCCAATTTTTCTTGTTTAATTTGTTAGATGAAAGACATAGAGCACTAGAAATCTAGAGAAAAGAATTCAAATACCACAAATCCGAAGGGCAACTAAATCATTATTGATAGGCTAACGAACTAGCCCTTTCTCCCATGTTACGAAAAAGAATGTTGCAATAAGTTTAGTAAATGATCAGGATAAATGAGAAAAACACACCTGCACCATCTCACTAATGAATTTCAGGCCCCCGGGTCCAATGATCGAACCTGCAAGAAGATAGCCCACGATAACCTGCCATATGCACCCACAGCATGAGATATGAAGCTTATGACGAATAAAAATTATTTCATGTAATGAAAATCATTTCTACAAAAAGAAAAGGCCACAGATTGAAGAAATTTTGAACATAATGCAGATAATAAATATATTTGAACATAATGCAGCCAATAAATATACCGACCGGTTGACCAAGGACAGAAAATACAATTCCACCAATAGCAGCAGAAACTATGACAACCACCAAATCTGAAATTAACCTGTATCGAGTGGAATTATATATTCATGTGATTAAAATGTACTTCAAAAGTATTGTTTGAGTATTTCTTTTATAGCAGGTCAATGGAACTCTGCAGGAAGAGTTCTCCCTCAACGTGCAGAACATTATTAACAGCTCATAATAAAATGACACCTTGAAGAACCATTTGCTCCTATGTGGAATTCAACAGTTTTTTTTTCCGGTTTTAACAGTAAGGATATATGGGCAATGAGACTAAATCCCTTGGTGATTTTAAAGGCATTCATTTTATGAAAAACTAAGCTGGTGATACCAACCTCAAGTCTACCTGAAGCACAGGATACTTGGATTTCTTGTTCGACATGACAAACACATTGTCCTGCAAATAGAAAAAGGACCACTTCAGAAGTGAATAACTGAAAAAAAAACACAAAACACAGTGTGTCGGACCAATGAAACTATATCAAAGATATGACTCATGGAGAATTCTACTTGTTCGTAATTTTGAGCAAACCTTTTTGTCAATGATGGTTGTCATGTCATCAGAATCTTCATTATCAATTGTGAATACATCTTGAATTTGGAAAGCTTTTGTTCCACTGAAAAAAAAATTGAAATTTAACAATAATTGCAAATTTTCTACCAACGTTAAAGGGGAAAAAATCATAAAATCTTACGTACTTTGCCAATTGTGTATCATTTTTCTTGCCTTTCTCATGAGTGACTTTAGCTACAGTTTCCAAAACAGCCTGTGAAACACATCGAATTTCCATATAAGATAAACAGAAATACAAACAAGCAAAACATATCAGAATATAGCGAACGCCAACACATACCTGTTGATCAGCTACACTGTTGTTGAAGTTGCTAACATCAGAACCTGAAAAATCCGAAAACAAGTTTATAAAACAATCCAAAGCAAATTAACAGAACCAATACATTTTACCACGCCCCAATCATCTGATTCGCCGTCGTGTAGAAGCAATATGAAGAATGACCAATTTCAAAAGATAAATTCTAAATCATGCAAAAAAAGAACTGTATACGGCACCGTACCACCAAGAGCATCAACTGAAATAAGCTAGCAACCGCAGTTCAATTACAACTGAACAGATTCAAACTCTAGTTTTAGCATAAAATGATAACATTCATAAACATTCATGCCTTCAGGTTGATCGTTTTCGGAGAACTCCTTGTCGAGGACGCGACCGAACATTTGAGCTAAACTACCTTCCCCATTATCAGGCGCCGACGAGTTCAACAAGTTCCCGTAAAACCGTTCTCTGGTCTCCTTATCAGATCTCGCGGACTCACACCCTCTCGTGTAAATTGCAAGCAACAACACGCAACACCAGAGTCCTATGCGGCTCCGCTTTGCGTAAATGTCCGACATCGATCGACCTCCTGCAATGCCGGAGCGAACTGAAATTGAAGCAACGCGAGATCGTCTTAAGATTCGTAGATCGAAGACTTGGAAGGCTTACAAACGGTCGCTGCCTCTGCCGTGGTTGGGATTTAATTTTCAACCATTCAGATTTTTAAGGGCGGGATTGAGTTGAATCGAAACTGTAGATCATGATTCGTGGGAGATGGTTGCGTCACTTCGAAGTCGCGCGCGTGTTAACTACGACTGCTTTTGAAAAAGTAATGTTTATGTTTTTTTGTCGCATGCAATTTGAAGAAATTCAGGTTTGGCAACCAGGTATTTTGACAAATTGAATATTACCACACTTCAGTTGCTACCTTAAATCACAAGTTTTAGATGAAGATGTGACGGCTTTCGATTTCAATTATGGAGATGTTTTATACGAAAACAGCATTAAGTAGTTGCTAATCTCGATCGTTCTCAAATAAGAACGTACACAGAAATGCTGGGAGATGCAAATGTAAGATAAGAAGACAAAATACGCAGGTGATTAATAAGTATCATTGGTTAGAATGCAATTTCTTTCTAAATGTGGTCCGTGACCACTTCCGCTCCAAAAAACTACCACTTTTTGACTTCCCATTCTCTCTATTTCGTTGATTTGGGCCAGCAACCAAATATCATATTATTGAACCTCGTGCGGTCCGACGATGTCGTTTTTGACACGCAACCATTTTTCACGAGGAAACTACACAGTATGCTCCTATAACTTTCATTCCATCACAAATTCACGTCCTCTAATGTCAATATCTGAAATATGTTACTAAATAAAATTTCTGAAATGCCATCTCAGCAAATTTAAATATCTGAAATGCCACTAGATAAAATTATTTATACTTTTTATTTCCATTATTTTTCAAACTTCTCTCTCTCTCTCTCTCTTTTCTTTCCTCCAATGCACCTTATCTCTCTCTCTCTCTCTCAAGCGACTGCAACATCAGGACAGGTGATAGAGAGGAGATTCTATAACATCTCGCCCGTTCTGATTAGGTTTTTTGTGGCACTCCATTCCATTTTGATCCAATCTTTGATGTCTGAAATGTTGAATTGGTGTTTGGAAAAGGTTTTGTGTGCCCATTTGCTGAGTTTTGGTGTTTGGTCAGTCCTGAGAGTGAACGGATTTATGATCCTAAATTAGAAATGCAATAAAAGTGGGCATTTATGCGCGTAAGGCTTTCTGGAGATCATCTAAGTGCATTGTGCATGTAGATCGTGATCTGGGTTGAACCATAAAACTGGGAAGTCGTCTATGCACATTGAAACTTCATCAACGCACGTAGAACTTGTACTACGCAAGTAGTAGTGGTGCAATGCATGTTGATCTTGGATCTGAATTTCTTGGGCTACTGGAATACACGTCTACGCGCGTTGTGAGATGATCTGTGCACGCAAGATTGCCTTTACGTGCATAGATGCCATGCAACGCACATAAATGGCCATTTTTCTGCTGAAATTTGTCTGAAATGGTGCATTTCGTTGTGAGGTATATAAATATCTCTTCCCCGACCATTGTTCGTCATTTTTCACACCAAACACTTCCAAACTCTCTGAAATTAGTCTCTCTTAACTTCTCTTGGTCTTCCATTGATTCATTTCCATTTCTTGAGGTAAAATTACTCATCTAACACATCTTTTTCCTCCATTTCATCATTTAATCCATTAGATTCCCGTTTTTGGTAAGGTGATGTTTTGAGTTAGGGTTCCGGATTTAGATTGATTCCGTGATTATGTGAGTTAGAGATGGTTAGATTATGTTTGATTTTACTTAAAAGAAGTTAGAAAATCAAGGATTTGGCTTAGGTTTTGTTGTTTTCGCAGGTGTGTTAAATGAATGTTGTAAGTGACCGTTTTGGCTTTGATCTTTGTTTTAAGAGAATTTTTGTTTTGATTGAAGTTGATTTCTATTAATTTATGGTAGAATGGACTTAGAATCGGTATGAGTTTGTGTTGGAATTGAAGATTGATGTTGCCTTGAAATGGGTTAGGGTTAGGTTATGGTTTAAAAAAATTATTGATAATTTTGAGTTTGTTTGGTGAGATAAATTGTGTATTCATAATTAGAAGGTTGATTTGAGTTGATTGAAGCAACTTAGAATTTTAGGTGACAACTGATGCAAATTTGAAGTATTTTTTAGAAGGATTTATATTGTTAGAAATAGATGGTAATATTTTGAACTTTTGAGGGTTTCAATGCAATTATAAATTATTTGAGGAAATCAATTTGTAATTCTGAAGAGTTCAAGATTTAGATCCTAATTTGTAAATGTTCCATCTTTAAGCCAAGAGCGTTAAGTCTTCGATCGAAATAAGATTGCTGATAATAGCTTGGATTGGGTTATGCATTGCATTGCATACATATTCAGTAATATCATAGTATAATATTTAACTTTGTTGTAATAAATCTCAGTTCTCAGCTCTGCTCAATTTCTGAGCCGACTAGCTAATCATTGGTGGACCGCGGTTGGATTATTAGCTCGCCGTCCAAATGAGTGATTCAACAACTTCAGACATATAGGTTGTGTCTTGTGAAATTATATATGTTTTTTATATGTCCCACCTTTGTATGTAATCTGGAATAATTAAAAGATAAGAAATGTTAAAATCTAATTTATGCGAAAACCCTGCTATGCAAATCTGTTCTGAAAATGATTATGATTTCTGGAATAAATATTATTTTTTATAGTCATTATAATTTATGTAATAAATAGTCTGTTTTGAGATTTTAAGATATTTTTTGTAATAAGCATGTCGTCTGGATTTCCAAATATTTTTTTGGAACAAGTATATTTTTGTACTAAGTATTTTATCTGGATTTTGAGAATATTTTTTGAAATAATTATTCCGTCTGAACATATGTATATTCTCTAAGATAAGAAGTATGTTCAGTAATTTGGAAATGTTTTCTGTTAAGTATTTTGTTCTGTAAATAATTATATGTTCTACATATTTGTTTGTTTTGAATATGTATAGAAATGTTTTATGTAAATATTCTGATTTGGGACACTTACATTATGGGGTAAACGTAGTCTTTGGTACAACAATGTTTTATCAGTTGCCTAAGTGACTATACATATATCAGATGCCTAAGTAGTTATTACCAACTCAGAGGGTCGCATTTCGCCTAAGTGGCTAATCAGGTGCCCAAATGACCTATCCACGCATAAGTGGCTATTATCGTGTCTGAGTGACTCCATTTATCAGATTATGGTTCCGTTAAGCTTTTGACTATTGATTTCCATAAATGTTTTGGAAAATAATTACTATTTCAGTAAATATTTTGAAAGTAAATACTATTTTAGTAATTATTTTGAAGCGTAAATATTATATCTATATCCTATTTTGAGAACTAAATCTGTTTGCTCAAATTTTTTATTTATAAAATTGATCTATATGATTGTCTGTTGTTTGTTGAGGGTGCGAACAATTTCAAAAGGAATTTCAAAAACTATTATTATATACTTAGCATTTATATGTATGTATAAGAGTATACCTGCATGTTGTAGCTTTCGAAAGGGTTTTCAAAACAATTTATACGATGCACGTATGAGGTGATATGGAATGTCGTTCCTCACTGAGTTTTCTCACGCCCCTCCCTTTAATATTTTTCAGGTTTTGTTGATAGCAAACATCCAGTCTTCTGTACTCAGTAAGGTGGTCTTGTCTGTAGTGAGTGCCCTATTGTTCGAACTAGTTATCAGCTATGTTAGATACTCCACACTGGATAGTGGGTTATGGATATGTATATAATAATATATTGATTTTACAAATTTTGCTTATAAGAATTTATTTTGTAACTTGATATGATGTTTATGTTTTTTTATTATCTAAAGGTATTTTCTTTAAACTGCTATTTGTTAAGTTGTTTTAATAAGATTAATAAGAAAATTGGGTAGAAGTTATGTTCTTCAAGGCTTGTGCGAGATGGGTCAAGCCTCTAGTTCGGTCCGTTTTGTACGTCGGTAATGGTCCGATTTTGGGTCGTGATAGATTCATGGTGGAGTATTGATTAGCAGTGAATTCAGACGACTTTGATAGTGGTGTCGAGACCAGAGAAGAGGTTTTGGTGCATGGTGTAGCATCTGGAATGGAGCTATACATTTTAGAAAGTAGTCAAACAATAGGTGCCTTTCTAGATATTAGTTTGACCTCGGAGTCTAGAAGTGTAATTTATCGATGTTCCCCTCATCTACGAGGTAATTATGCCAGGTGCCAGTATAAACATTTTGATTTTGATAATAGAAATACCAGTTTCTTAATTGCTAAAATGCTAATATTTTTAATGTTCAATTGTTCAAATACCATACTTTTAATCTTTAGTTGAAAAATGTCATATTTGATTAAATAAAAGTCAATTTTTTGTCTCATTTGATCATTTTTTTCTCTCTCCTTTCTTTCCCATCCTCTCATCTCTCAATCTCATTAACCTGAGCACCCCGAAACCCTAGCCCAGTGGCCGTCACCACTCCTTATCTCTTCTCATGGTTCTCTCTCTCTCGGTTATCTCTCTTCTCCACCGCTCTTTCTCCTCCTTCCCTCACGGGTTTTTCTCCTCCTTTCTTCATAGTTCTCTCACCCTCACCTTCTCTCGTCAACGATGCTCTCTCTTCATGTCTCGGCTCGCCTTCGTCGATCTGCCTTCATGGCATCTCCCTCATTCGCACTCTCTCTCTTCTGGTTTGTTTGTCGCGTCGTTGTTGCCGCTTCTTTTCTCGTGCCTCGTTCTTTGTCATCGACGAACATCTTGCCTCTATCTTCGTCAATCCGCGACGACATTCAGTTCTTAAGGGACTGTTCTGGGGCATCAACTATGGCTGGAAAAACCCTAGTTGTTGCCTCTTTGTGTGAATTTGGTGATTTTGTAAAAAAAATCCTATGTTTTAAAAGATTTTTAGGAAAGTCCTTTTATTATTGTTTTTAAAGAAATTTCAAAAAAATTGTTTTATTATTGTTAAAAATGCGAAAAGATTTAATTGTGTTTGTTTAAGTGACTTTGGTGATTTTTTTGGATTATATTAATTTTTGTGTAGGGATGGATACATTTGGAGACTTGCAAATATATTAGGATATATTGGGAGACATTTGGAGACTAAAAAATTTTATAAAAATTGAAATTTGGATACTATAAAAAAATTACATAAAATTTTTGAAATTTTGATACATTTTGGAGACTATCAAAAAAATTGTAAAAATTATATTAAAAATTGTAATTTGGAGGCATTTAATTTAAAAATATGTTATATAGAAAATTTATTAAATCAAATTTTATATAAAAAAATTGTGATTTGGAGACATTTGAATACATATGGATATATCTAAATGCATTTGAATACCACCGAATACATTCTAAAAGATCAAATTTTTTTCTCCTTTGGAATTTATCTTCTTCTCAAAAATATCGATATTTTTTGCCAAAATATCTCAAATTCTTAGTCAATTTCTCTTTCAATTAAAAATTTGATATTTTTTTAATATGTTTCAACCAAATTAAAAATTTAATATTTTTGTAAGATGTTTCAAGTGTGTTTTTATCTGTTAAAATAGATTTATTAAAAATCCAATTTTAAATTTTAATGTCATACAGATGTTAAATTTTCTCCTCGTCTGCGCTACAAAGCCCAACATTGGGCTTAGCCCAGTTAAGCCCAGTTGAGAACCTCACCAGTGTGCGTCATGTCGTTTGGAAGTTTGGACAAGAAAGTCCGTGCGACAAATGACGTGTGTGGCGCCAAATCCAACCATAAAACGTGGGTCAGAGTGTCAGAGAGGGTGCGTGTTCTCCACACGTTGAAACACCACCAACTTTTCAAAACCTCATATAGGAATCAAACATTTCAGCACCACTCACTTTGACTCACCCGTAGAGAAAGACAAGTCTGAGAGAGAATTCGCGAAACACAACTCATTTCAATGGCGAGCATTGCGATGTTGGGAGCTGGTTTCTGCTACGGGAAAACAAGAATTGGTGATCAGAACCAATTCAAGGCGAGCCCAGTTGGTGTTTGGGTGGGGCCAAGACGTGTGGTGGTAGTGAAAACCGAGGCTCAGGGTATAAACCCTGAAATTAGGAAAAATGAAGAGAAGGTGGTGGACTCTGTGGTTGTTGCTGAGCTCTCTAAGCCCCTCACTGCTTACTGCAGGTATATACAGTGACTCTCTGTTCCAGTTTTCCTTCATATATTTTTTCTTAAGTTATATGAAAAGATTGTTGTGTAGGTACAATTTTTGAGTGAGAACGTGTTGAATTTTACATTTGGTGCAGATGTTGGAGGTCAGGGACTTTTCCTCTGTGTGATGGAAGCCATGTGAAGCACAACAAGGCCACTGGTGACAATGTTGGACCGTTGCTCCTCAAAAAACCGAAGGAATGAATGCTTCAACTATATATGTTAGTGACTCTCGTGATTGCATTGAGTTTTCTATCTGTAATACTCCGCGAGTGAGCATGACATTTCATTTATGAGGCGCTGTGTCTGTTGATTTTGAAGAAACAATCAAGGTGTTTGTTTTACATAGATTAAATAGATTGCACTATTTAGCAGATTGGAACTACGAAAAATGTTCATTATATACTATATTAATGATATGGCAATAATAAATAGACGACAAATATTAACAACACTTTTTTTTTCCATTATTCTATGCACTTCCAACATGAAAGAATTGCATTTTTGCTAAATTATCATTTTTGTTGAAATATTCTCGTACAGGCTGTGAAGTATTTAGTTACCTAAAAATGGAGCAATCATATCACTGATTTATAGCTCGGAAATTAGGTGCTAATTAGTTTCTATTCTTAGTCATGTGTTTACACCTCAGTGTACTGTATAAACTCTAGTACAATCTTGACAAAAAAAATAGAAATATTTTAGAATTCTCTCATATTTTTCAACTTGGTATCAGAGCCAGGCTCTTTAAATGTCTGAGCTCTTGGATCTGTTAAACAATGAGTGATCAACTTGAAACGTCAAAGAACAATCCCATCCCTGTTGTGGTTCAGTCTGACGGTGCATTTAATGCCAGCATTATTCTCAATGAATCAAATTATGATGTCTGGTCACAATTGATGGAGATGCATATTGCTGAAAGGGAGAAACTTTCCTATATTCGTGGCAAATCGAAGCCACCTGAAGAATCAGAAGAAGGGTACGAAAAGTGGTACGCAAAAAATCAAAAAGTTAAGAGATGGTTGTTGATGTCGATGACAACAGAGATTATGAAACGATATGTTCGCCTACCTACTGCTCACGCAATCTTGACTGCTTTGTCAAAAGCATTCTATGATGGGAGTGACGAGTTGCAAATTTTTGCCTTGAATCAAAGGGCATTTATTGCCAAACAAAATGGAAGATCTCTCTCAAAATATTATGGTGAATTTATTGAAATCTTCCAAGAATTGGACCATCGAGATAAAGTCGTCATGAAGGATCCTGATGATGTTGAAGCATACCGAAGATCTATTGAAAGACTGAGAGTGCATATATTCCTCGCTGGACTTGATGTTTGTTTTGAACAGGTTCGTGGAGATATTCTACGCAAAGAATCAATCCCAAATCTGGAAGAATGTTATTCTTTAATCCGACGAGAAGCTAATCGGCGTGTTACATTCAAAGGAGAGTCTGAAAATTCTGAAGTTGCAGCCATGGTGAGTCGAAATAAGCCAAAAACAAACAATTGTGCTGAAAAATCTGCCTATAAATGTACCCATTACAATCAGTCTGGACATACCAAAGAGCGTTGCTTTGAACTTGTGGGATACCCAGATTGGTGGGATCATAATCGAGCACCTCGAAAGAGAAATACGAAGAAGACTCAACATACTGTTGCTGTTGTTGAAACAAAATCAAAAGAAGATGCTATTGAGACAACTTCAGCAATGATAGCTATTGTGGGTAATGGTGGTAAGACTTTCATTGTTTCTACACCTGTTAGTAATAACATATGGATAATTGATTCAGGTGCTACAAATCATATGACATTTGATTCTAAACAGGTTGCTAAAGTTAAACCCTCTTTACAAAAATTTTTCTCAACCGCAAATGGTGATGGGGCCCCAATTGTTGGAAAAGGGTCTTTAACTCTCACTGATACTTTAAGCTTGGACTCTAATTTAGTTGTTCCTTCCTTAGGCTACAATCTCTTATATGTCTCTCAAATTACAACAACTTTATCTTGTATTTTAATTTTTTGGCCTAACTTTTGTCTCTTTAAGGACATCCAAACAAAGCAGACGATTGGTTGTGGTATTAAGCGAGGGAACCTATACTACTTGGACCTAAAGTTAGAAACTACAGACAAGTTGAATCAAGTCTTGGCAGTGAATGACTCTAGTGTGGAAAAGAACCAAGAAGAAATCTGGTTGCAGCACCAACGGTTGGGACATGCATCTTTTCGATATCTAAAAAGGTTATTTCCTAGTTTGTTTAAAGGAATTGATGTTTCCAATTTTCATTGTGATGTATGTGAACTTGTAAAGAGTCATCGAACTTCATTTCCATCAATATTAAATAAAAGTCCATTGCCTTTTATGGTTGTTCACTCTGACGTATGGGGGCCATCAAAAATTCCAACTTCGAGTGGCTCTCGTTGGTTCGTTGCATTCATTGACGATTGTACCAGAATGACATGGTTGTGGCTCATGAAATCCAAAAGTGAAGTGAATTTGTTGTTTCAAAAGTTTCATAGATTCATTAAAACTCAATATAATGCACATGTCCAAGTTCTTCGCAGTGATAATG
>CAODLS012753397.1:0-21483 GCA_948243855.1 Flueggea neowawraea
GCGGCGGCAGCGGTGAGCCCCCTCCTCCTCCACCTAGTGGTGAAGTAGGCCATGACGGGTCCAACAATATTAGCAACAACAACAACAACAATTCAGTTGAAGAAGATCTTCTTAGAGGACGAGGTGGTGGTGGCCATGGTGGAGATGAGGGTGACCGGAGCTTTGGCGGTAACCGGTGGCCGAGGCAAGAAACTTTGGCTTTGTTGAAAATAAGGTCTGATATGGATGTGGCGTTTCGTGATGCTGGTGTGAAAGGGCCTTTGTGGGAAGAGGTTTCCAGGTGATTTTTTTTTGTCTTTATTTTCTTTTTTGTAATTATATACTACTTTGTTGAGTGAAGAATTAATTTTCCAAACTCTCTCCCTCTCTTTCTGTGCCTGAAATACATATCCATTAAATTTCCTTTTCAAACTTTTATGGCTAAAACGAAGAAGAATAGAGATCTGTGTCGTCTTTTTGGTTAGTTTTTTTTTCTAGCCGTTTAAAGCTTCCTATGCTCTGGACAGCTTATTCACTCTTTCCTTTTTTTCTTCTGATTCAAAAATTCTTTTCTTGAAATGGGGTTTTCTCACAATGGTTTTCTTTCTCTTTGGTTAAATAAATCAAAATTCATCCATAGATTTAAAATTGAACTTGATTAATTAGTTGAGTTTGATAAGTAAGTGAAGCCTCATATGTTAATGTTCCTTGTCCTAAACTAGTGTGATTCTTGTCATGTTTATTTTATGTGGGGGACATGTTTGTTTAGTTGTTTCAATTGGTATAAGATGACAACACAAAATGGTTTATGTCTGTTTTTATTTGGTTGGAACTATTGTGAGCACAGGAAACTAGCGGAGCTTGGTTATAATCGAAGCGCCAAGAAATGCAAGGAGAAGTTTGAGAACGTTTACAAGTACCACAAGAGGACCAAAGAAGGCCGAACCGGTAAACAAGAAGGCAAGGCTTATCGGTTTTTCGATCAGTTAGAAGCTTTTGATCATCTCAGTCATTCCTCTTCACTTTCCTCACCAACACAGCCTCCGCAGCAGACGTCGCCATTCACCAAGCCACCCGCTGCGGTGGTTAATACGATACCAATGTCGGTGGCTAATGCTCCTCCTCCTCCTACTACTATTGGTGCATCACATATTACTGTTCCATCGACAACAATAGCAGCAACAATTGGTACCTTCATGCCTCAAGGCAATGCCGCCGCCGCCGCAGCCACCATTGCTGCTGCGCCGACCGTGAGCATCTCAATTCCTTCATTTCCACCGTCAAACCCTACAACCTTACCACCGCCGTCGACACAACCCACGAACCCTATTAGTATCCCACCTTCTTTCCCTACTTTTTCTCCGGATCTAATGTCCAATTCGACCTCCTCGTCCACGTCGTCAGATGCGGAAATACAAGGGCGTAGGAAGAGGAAGAGGAGATGGAAGGATTTCTTCGAGAGGTTAATGAAGGATGTTATACATAAGCAAGAGGAGATGCAAAGGAAGTTCTTCGAAGCAATAGAGAAGTGCGAACACGAGAGAATGACAAGAGAAGAGTCATGGAGGATGCAAGAAATGGCGAGAATTAATCGAGATAGAGAGATTTTAGTTCAAGAAAGATCCATGGCTGCCGCTAAAGATGCTGCATTAAAGGCATTCTTGCAGAAATTATCCGAACAACAAAATCCGGGTCAACCAGTACAGACTAATAATCAACCACAGCCACGACAACAACCGAATCCGCCGCCTCCGCCGCAACCAGTTTCAGTAATCCAACCACCGAAACCAGCACCAGCACCTCCACAGATGGCAGTGGCACCCGTGCCGCTGCCACAGCCACCTGTGACTACGACAAACATGGAAATTGTTATGAAATCAGATAATGGAGACCAGAATTTCATGCCACCAAGCTCATCAAGATGGCCTAAAGTGGAGGTTGAAGCTTTGATCAGACTGAGAACGAGACTTGACTGCAAGTACCAAGATAACGGACCGAAAGGTCGGTTATGGGGGGAGATCTCAGCAGGGATGAGAAAGCTTGGTTACAATCGTAGTGCAAAAAGATGCAAAGAAAAATGGGAGAATATTAACAAGTACTTCAAGAAAGTGAAAGAGAGCAACAAGAAAAGGCCGGAAGATTCCAAAACATGTCCTTACTTTCACCAACTTGATGCTTTATATAAAGAAAAGAACAAGATTGATAATCAATTCAAGCCCGAGAATTCGGTCCCATTCATGGTCATGCCGGAGCAGCAATGGCCGCCTGCGCCGCAAGATCACAGGCCGGATTCCGCCATGGATGACATGGACAGCGAAGAGCATCAAAATGACGACGACAAAGATGATGATGATGAAGATGAGGCTGGAGGGTATGAAATTGTGGCAAGTAAATCAGCAGCATTAATGAGCACAGCAGAGTGAGAGCTTCAATGGCAAAGAAAGTGAAAGAAAATATTGATGGTGGTCATTATGATGGGTCTGGTATTGGGGCTCACGGTGGCTGGTGGTGTATCAAGTGGGGGTGAAGATTCCGGCAATCGTGAAATGTGGTGGAGGAATCTCAAGAGTGAAGCAACAAAACATGGTGGGGCGGGTGTAGCGTATAGTCAGTTGGATTATATGTTAAAAATTGTTTTTTATTTTCCTTTTTGTTATAATTTATTTATTTTTTTGCTAAATAAATAAGAGGAGGGAGAGAAATAGGGTAAGAAAGGAGGTTCTGATTCCAAAGAATAAATATAAAAAGTGAGAGACTAGCGTTGTATTTTTGTTTATGTTCATTGTGGTGTAAATGTGAGAAATTACTGTGTTTTTTTTTTCTTTTTTGATTTTTCTTCCTATTTTTTACTTAATTTAGACTGATTTAAAATTCTTTTATTTTTGCAAATAATGATCTTTGTATTAGAGAAAACATTTTTGTTTTTTCTTCTTTTTGTATTTTGTAAATTTTAATTGTTTTTTCAATAAGAGTTGAATTCTCATCAACCGCATGAAAAATTGCGTTAGAATCAGAAAATTACTGATACATGTAATAAAATTTCTTTTATTAAATTATTTAAATTTATACATTAATTTTATAGTTAATTAATCTATATTCGAGTTAGATAGAATTCTTTCAACCTTCAAGTAAGAAATTTTTCTCTATCAAATTCTAAAACTTCATCTTTAGTTAATGAAGGATAAGCCCGTACTTGGAATATCTCCAATGGTGCTCTCTATTTTTTTAGAGAATTTTTAATAAAAATAGAGAGCACCATAAATTATATAGATTGAAGATGCAAATTTCCTCCAATGCTACTCTTAATTTGACTCTTTATTTTATAGATAACAAATTTTTATTGGAAGAGGAGAGAAGAATAATTAAATGAGAATGGGGATAAAGAATAAAATATATGTGAAAGTATAAATTCTATTAATGACAACTAAAGTATAGAGTCATTTTAACTAGTTAGATATGGAGAGTAAACTCCGCTCTTTATCTTAATTTTGGAGATAAAGAATGATACAAAGAGTGTGATGAAGTTGAGTTTTAAAGGATTACTGTTTAAGATAAAGAAGATAGTGAATATAAAGATAGCATTGAAGATGCTCTTATGTTTTATCGAATGCACTTAGAGCATTCCAATGGTGCTCTTTATTTGGAAGGGCATTTTTTATACATAGAAAGAACATCTTAAATTTTAAAGAGTGAAAATAAAAATTATCTCTAATGACACTCTTTAAATTCTAATATTTTATTTATAAAATAATTTAAAAATTATACATAAATATATAATTAGCCAATAAAAAGTTTCAAATTGTATTAAAACTTGAATCACATTAATAATAAAGAGGATAAAGAGTGAACTTGGCTCTTTAGAAGTAACTAGTCATATTCACTCTCTACTTTATATTTAGAATATAAAGAGCCCATTGGAGCACCAATTTTTTAAGTTTACTCTTTATTTTTAAAGAATTTTGGACTTTTAGAAAGAGTATTGGAGATGCATATGCTCTTATAATGTGAGATAATTGGACCAAAATTTTCATAATGTGGGAAATATCTGAGAATTTTTTTGAAGTAAAAACAATATTCATTTTCTTGAAAAGAACATAAGAAATTAATTTATTTTCTCATGAGATTTAGAGAGAGAGAGAGAGAGAGAGAGAGAGAGAGAGAGGAAGGATGGTGAAAAACTGAAAATGGAGGGGGAGGGGCATGGGAAGAGGCATCACATGCAGTATGGGACCTTGAAAAGGGTCCACTTAGAGGAATCTTCTAAGTTTCTCGGCCTCAACCTCATTTCACTTTCTTTTCTCGTTGTTTCCTTCCCATTTAATTCTTCATGTCGCCTCCAACATTTTCCTCCCTAATCCCTTCACTTTAATCCTTCTACATTTAACCCTTTTTTTTAATTTTCATGTGATGATGTTCATCTGATCAACCATAAAGATATATCAAGGTGTTTCTATGTTTTTCAAACGAATATTTTTGTTTTTCTAAGGGATCTAAGAGCTGTTAAGCACAAAGATAGAAGTATACATTGTCGCCTTCGATAACATAGGGAAGGAGGAGAAGCAAACCACCTAGATTATAAAAAAAGTACAATTAAGAAAAGTTATACTGTGCGAAAATGAAAATATTCCTATCTTGATTCAAATGAGGCTTGATCTTTATCAATCAATGATACAGGAAAAATTAAAAATAATGCAATCACTATAATAGTTAATTAGTGCATGATCTAAATTCTCATTTTTCTAGTGATCTTAAATAATGTGGGTATCAATATGGGAATTCATGAAATTTGTTAGTAAGCAAGGGGAAATGAGAGAAAAATACGCTGACAGGTATGTGTAAGGGATAAAAAAATGGAAATGATGTGTCTTGTATTTATTTTATTTATTTGTGCAAAATTATGAAAGAAAATAAAAAAGGAAGAAATTTTCAAATTGGAGAAAAAAAAAGTTGTACTTTAAAGGAAGGTTCCAGTAGCTAATTGAGAACTCCCAATTTGTCACTAAAAATCGGAGAGGAAATGGATTAAGGAGATCAATTTACATTATGTTATTTGTTTAGTGAGAAAATGAAAAATATAAAACAAAAAGAAATAATTTACAGTTAGAAAAGCATATTCGCCTATTATAAGTTATAGATGGAATCTGAATTCAACCAGATACCGTTATCTATTATGGCCTCAATAATGATTAGTGATCCTAATAATAAAAGGATTTAGGAATTGGCTCTCTTTAAGTATGTAGAAAAGCTCATCTCTGTCTACCTATATAAGAAGGTTTTAGACAAGAACTCTAATCACCTAATCACTTTGCACACACCACACATAGTAAAACAAGAACTCTCCCTCTCATCCATGTGTGCGCCATCGGCCTTGAGTGACAGAGAAGGAGATAATTCTTTTTCTCACTTGCACACTATTCTTAGTTCAGTCTTAGCCTTTTAGTGACATCTAAATTGCAATCAAGTCTTACATCTCCATTCTAACGAGATTACAGGATACTTACAAGACTAGCACACATCAATCCTATTTCAATCTTTAGTTTCCTTCCTTCTTCGAAGTTAGAACTCGTTCTTTATAAGATTTTAACCTTAATGAAAGTTTTATCAATTATTGGTTTTTACACATACAGGCAAGTAATACACCTATATACTATAAAAGAATCAAGTGACATAGTGTAATATGTAACACAAAAAAAAGACTAAATACATCAATTTTATTATGAATGAATTTAAAATTTCACAAGCATGATAACCCTAAAACATGAAAAAAAAAATAGAATCCTAACAGGAAAAGAATTAATAATTTTAAAACAGATAGAAAACTTTCAAATTAGGTGCATAACACAAAGAAAATGGCCGAATGTTGACTCTAAACTCAAGTTTCAACAATGAAAATTAAAATGATTATAGGCCCTATAACTCTATCATGTGGGAAAATTATTGTCCTTTAAAGTTTACATGAAATCTATTTAGACTTTTTACAATTCAAACGATCTGTTATCTATACATTTTAAATCAAACTCTTCTCGATTAGAGCAACTAATAGAGGTCTACCAAAATTTATTTATTGAAGAATAAAATTAAATAATGCTTGAAGATTCCTCTGTTATATAGTTTTGGACCAAAGTCTAAGAAATGAAAAGTATTTCGTTTGATAAAGTATTGATTTTTTTACATTATTGTTTGAAAATTATTTGAACACAAATTCATACAATGATGGAGTAGTAGCTACATATGTACGCAGAGTAGCAGAGGTAAAGTTATTTATAAAAACGTTACCGTTATATATGTTTAAATGAGCTATAATTAATCAAAATATAAATAAATAATTATTTGTAAACTCTATTTCAATAATTATTATCTTATTAATCTATGAGGAGTAGTTCAATTAATAAACAAACAATAACTTATAAGTCAGGTTTTAAATTTAAATCTCTCATAGGTAATAACTATCAAAGAAACTATACCTTACTACTTTAGGTTGTGATGGAACGATACTAAGAACCCCTTGAACAAGTTCTTAATTAATTTAAAAAAGTTTTGAAAATCGGTATATAAAGATTATAAGACTAATCAAATATCAAAAAGATATTTAGAATACCAAAAATTTATATGTTACACATTCTTTTTTTTTTCTGGAACAGCTTCATGAAATACATGTAAGAGTATATATAGAACTAATCAAAAATAAAAAAAAGATTGCATCTATTATTAAAATTAATGGGGTAATTGTAAATAATATTATTGAAGGTGGAGGTGTTGGTGGTAGTCAGGTACAGCAATAATTTGGACTCTCGAATTATGGGGACGGAAGCAAAATAATGAAAATGGGAATTGTAATGGAATTGTTTTGACTAGTAAGCATACCCTACTATTTTTTGTCACGATATGAAAATATTACTGTCCATTGAATATGTAATATTGTAAGTGCCCCCACAAAAATGATATTGATTGCTGTGGATTTTATCTGTGCATGGATAAGAATACTCATTTTGTTACGCTTTTACAGTTTATGACATTAAAGCTTTGTTCCTATCACTTCCTCGTTCTTATTTACTTTCAAAACTTCTTATTTTGTTTTTTTATCAATTTGTTTTTTATCTTTGCAGATTCTCTCTGACTGTGTATGTTTTTTTAGTACACAGAGTAGGTAATTGTCTCGAGAATTCATAAGTATTAACGGTTTCTCCTCGCAAAGTATTTTCTCTGTTATAGTGTATCTTTGTGTGCACGCACGTATGTTAATGATTAATGGCATAACTTTTGTTTCTATGCGAAAATTTGAAATATTTTGTTGGTTAAATTATTTAATTTTGTTTCCAAATATACCATGTTCTTAATTGATAAAGATAGAAAAAAATGAGTCAGCAAACATTATAGGTTAAACTCAACACCAATTACAAAGATTGCAATTGTAACTTTGCAATGTAATTAGTGGAATAAAAAAAAAGAATGCTTATAATTGAAACATTAAGAACGGAAAATATACTTATTAAAACAAGACAAATAAAATAAAATATATTCGTTTCTGATATGAAAGCATAATAGAGTAACACTATGAGATATTTGTACTCTAGCTAGGCACAAAAAAAATTATATAATTGAACAATATATATTTAAAATTGTCAAAATTTAAGAATTAATTATTACATACAGTAGTCTTTATATTTATTTGTCTCATATGTATAAATATAAAAAAACTCTTATAAAACATATATGCATTATGCCTGGAGCAATGTTCACAGATTTACACTTTCATCAACGTGTCACCAATTTTCTGTTTGATACCGCCAAGAAAATTTCACACTTCTCATGTAGTAATTAATTTTTTTCACTGCCGTAATTTTTGGCCTTTAATTTCTGATCACATGGTGTCACATTCGAGTGTTTTTTTTTTATTTTGCAGTACTACGGCAATGCACTTTTTTCATATAGTTACATATATGTTGAGGTACCGTTTGGTAATCCACATGGTCTTGTTGCTTAATTAATTATCTTTGATTTGGAGTATCTAATCACACACATAGATTATTCTAGTTAACAGCCTACATATAATTGGCAGAGTTAAGCTGAGATTAAGTATCCTAAAGTTCATATTAAGACTCCGAATCGAACTAAAGTAAGTAATGAATTATCTAAAGAATTATGTAAATCATTTTCATGTTAACTAAAGAAATAACTGGTGAGTTATACGTAAAAATGTTGTATTTGATCTTAGTAATTTGAGTGGTTGATAATAGGTTTAGATTATTGATTACATAGTGAAAAAATAGAGAAATTAATACGTATTTTAAAAATCACAATATATAAAATATGCAGTTGATTATGTCAATAAACTGCTATTTTATAAGTAGCGTGCACATTGTTATATCAAATAAATGTATAATCGGTAAAAAGTTATTTATAATATTGAGTAAACTTTTTCTTGTAAAATAAAAATGTGAATAATAAATCATTTGATTTGTAGAGTAAAATCTTTTTTTGTAATATTTATTCTTCTACAGATAAATTAATTATTAATAAACTATTGATTAAATGGTAAAATGTTAACAAAGATCCAAATCTCCAAAAAAATTATTAATACTCCAAATTTTCTTTTTTATCGCGGTATAGGCAATGAAGTTATTATAAAATGGGTGCATACATCGCAAATCAGAAAAGCAAAGACTAAACTCCAGATTAATAGAAAAGCTAAGACTAATCAGAAATTTACCGTTTGACCAAAAGAAAAAGAAGAAAGCAAAGACTTAAGAACGTAGCAAAATAGGAGAAAGAAAGGATGGGGGGCCACAATTTGATGACTCCCAATTAAAATATCAATTGACAGCAAATGCCTTAATTAACATAACATTTCAATTCCAAATATCGTAATAAGGGAAATGTTTAGAGGTTCAATTTCGTCACAAGGACGCAGCGAACTTAAATTTGATGTCGAGGGCTCTTGGTCTGTATACACAGTTTCGTCTATTTTCCGTCAGATACTAATCTACAATATTTGATTAATGTTAATCTTTCAAACCGTTACACACACCATTATTACACCTATGATCACAATTCACAAGTAACCATATTATATTCATTGCGTTTGAATTTTTTTTAATAAATTAATTATCTGATTACGAATTGATAAGAGATAATAAATATGAATCCATGGTATTTGGGAATATGGTTATAACCAAATTTTCTAACATCTCTTGACCAATCTTATTTTATTTGGTGAATTAAAATTATGCACGTCTTTTTTAGCGCGTATATTGTCATCTTTTAGAACGCGTACCTTTATTCGCTCAAGTCTATCTTTATTAGTTATTATGTTAGTCCACCTCCTTCGACTTGAAGATCATTTTCGATTCTATATCTGAACACTCACATACTTGTTGTCATATATTAGACCTGGCCAAATGTGAACCAGTTGAGGTGAACAAACCCGAAAGCATAACACAAAAAATGGACCACACCAGCCTCAACTTGAGATCAAAACCTTACTAATCGGTCTAGTTCAGGTTTAGTTTTTGAAAATCGTGAACCGCTAAGTTCAACCGCCAATTCTAAACTACAAGTTTAATTGACGATTCAACCAGTAGTTGAATCAATAGTTTAACCATTTGTTTAGCCAAAAAATAGGGAAAATGAAAAGAAAAAATAAAACGAAGATTTTAACATTCATATATGGTTTATATAATATATTTTTATTTTTTAACTGAACTAAATTTAAAAATAAAAAGCTAAAACTTGAACCATTTGAGTTGATTAGTTCATAACTGATGAACCAAATTAATCTAAAACCGAAACACCCAAAATCACATTAAACGGTTTTGTTCAATGTTTATTTTTTCTCTTGAACCTGAATTGCCAATTCATGAATTGGAACAAGAGGTTTGTCAACCTTGGCCAGGTCTATCATACATAATTAGTGGCTTATAACTTGCCAGATTAACTCCACGATCTTCAAAATTACATAAATCACCAGCATTTGACGCTAAAATTTATCACTCTGCTATCGATACTTATAATGTTTCCTCATTGTCATCATCCGCGGAAATAAATGCTAAATTGACCGACTATGACAGTCGTTTCATTTTCATTTGGTAAAAGTTCTTGGACTTGGTCACTTGAAGGAACTTGAATTTGATTTTCTCCAAGAAAAAGGCCGATTGATGATGATCCCATAATTCAACTTAATGTTAATTAATAAGATGTTTGTTATCATTTAGTGTTCGAATCGATTGAGTTGTGTACACAAAAATAATGCTGTCATTTCGTTACACCGAATTCCACCACGAGGCAGGACCATATGTAAAGATTAATACTCCCTAAAATGTCTCTGCCGCTGGTCAACATTTTTGAGAATATTGACACCCTAAAATATCTAATAAGTGAGACAAATATGAAAGATAATTAGAATGAAAAATAGATTTTAATCTTAGATATTTCATATGAGTGTTACCGACCAGATTTCGAAAAGGTTTATTTGATATATAAGACGTGTGGTTGCCATAGTTATAAATCTGAGAGTTACCGTTCGATTATCTGATATAAAATTTTGTCATATTCTCTCTTACTAAATTAGCAATAATCTCTTCGCCGATTGAATCACCCTACCTACTCTCCATTAATTGCTCTTGCTATGAATACTGAAGTCGATTTGGATCAACTCTAACACTACTAAATATTACAAAACTATTACCCTTTTCAATATGTTAATAAAATATGTAAGGCTCACGTTTACAAATACAATATTCACCTTTAGCTTTTACCTAACGCGGGACCTCATCACATAAGTCTTCGTCCTTGCTAGTTACAATACGCAAAAAAATTAGGAGCCTGGCAAGCCAATGCATCAAACAAGAATGGGCTAAGCAAGTTGATTGTGCAGCATTAATTAAATAAAGTAAGATGGAGGCATCTAACGATCGAAATAAAGAAGAGAACAAATTACATGTCGTTTTTTTAAGAGGGGTTGGAGCGACCGGTAGGTGGCGTACTCCTGCTGGGCGTTACCATTCAAACTTAAATCGGAAGGTATTCTCCCTACTACGGAATGTTCTTGTGAGCCATAGCAGACACCCGACAATGGACTTGAACCCGTGCATGAGTGTGGTCACCATATCACCTCACCGAAGTTAAGCGGGTCTGGTCTGAACAACTCATCTCTATGCAACACGGACCCAAGTGACAACCGGATAAATCCGACCTTACGCAGTTCTCACGTCTCTAACCCGCGCCGCAAACTGAGGTCAGCATATCTCGTTCCGCTCGACCATCTCTCGACGGTAAATTACATATAGTTGACTCATGGAGGGTACGAAAAGGTCAATTGCGGCGAGTGAGGAGTCGTGCTAATCAAGCTCACATTAAATGGGCCATTTGATAGTTCGACTCCAACGAGTGCATCTATATATTTCCTTTTCTCACTAAAAGTTGATGGCTCCTCCTGTGATTTCAAGGCCATGCAAGTGGAGAGGCTAAATTGGGTTCAATGATTTTTTGCCGTCAATTCTCAGAGGATTAATTATTACAACTTTTATGCAAAATGTTTTTTTTGAGAATTCTATCATATTGTTGAAATAATTTTTTTTATAAATTTATATATAATATTTATAAAATTTTCATCATATTAATCCGTTTTTGTTTCATTTAATGCTAGCGATATTAATCCACATCATCACTATATGATTAATTTACTGCATGTCAGTACTGCATCAATATTCAAACGCAAAATTTAACAGAATAACAATAGTCATAAATTTGTAAATAACTATAACATTATAAATTAAATTATTCAATTTTCAATGTTGTGACAAAAATATAAAAGTTACAATGTATTATGAATAATCATAACAATAAAATTCAATTTCGTCGTTGTAAAATTAGAGTAAAAAGTGATATTGAGATCCGTTCTAGAATTTAAAAATTTTATGAATTTATAGTTTCATTCACGTGAAATTATAAAATTATTTTTTTATAGAAGATATTAACGTAATAGATAAAAAATAAATTAGGAATTTGATTTGCATTGGGTTTTGTGATATTAACACGATCTCTTTCAACAACATTACTAAAAACTTAATATTTTTATTTTTTTCTAAATATTTTTTCCCATTTTTCAGAGAACAGAAAAGAGTATATTTGTAATTTAGCATCGGTTTGCTAGTGACAAGATCTCTTATCACCGGAAAAGTCTTTCTTGTTATATAAAAATAAAGGAATTGGCAATCATAGAAAATGTTAGGTCTATCACATCATCGACTCGCTTAGCTGGGAATTAGCATTGTAAGTGACTGAAGTTTTTCGATAACATTCACACCCCATTTTTGGTCCGGGCCAAACCCAAAACCCAAGCTGTCTTTATGCATGCTATATTATTCTTCTTTGATCGTCTTAGTTTGGCTATATGCTTTCATCTACAAAACTTTTGACTGTTCGTTACACGCAAGTACAACAGAAAAAAGACATTCTTTAAAACAGTTGCGTAAATTTTTCATATGAATTTGACTTGTCAAAGGATATGTAGAAACTCAAATTCGTCGATGATGATATCTTTCAAGGTGATCTATTCTTAAAATAAGTAATGCCTAGTGATTCAACTAAAGTGGCTAGATATTCTTGGTTGATTTTCAAAAAAACATTCCCAACATACCAATGAATTTGCAGCTCAATCGTATTGGAGTCAATTGTAGTATTAAGAGACCGTAAATTCGACTATCGGATGAAGCAAATAAAATGATTTATCAAAAGAAAACCTTTAACATTGTAAGATTTTATGCTCATTTATATACTTATGAATTTTGAATTAACATTTTTTTTATAAATTTATTTGAATTAAAAAATAATAAAGGCTTAAAACTAACATTAAGCTTGCACTTAGGGCTCGTTTAGTTCAACTTCTCGGGAAGTCACTTCCCGGGACGTTATCAAAAAATTATTTATAAAATAATTTATCAAAATTTATTATTGAAATAATTTATAATTTTTTTTAAAAATAAAAATTATAAATAAATAGTATTTTGAGGATATATTCGTAAAATGCTTGACTAGTTACTGAAAAAGTTAGACTTCCTGAGGTCAAAGGAAAGTCAAACACTTAACTTATTGGAAGTTCAATTTCTTTGTTCAACCAAACAAAAGAAGTTCACTTACTTTCCGATAAGTAGTACTTCCCCATTCACTTACCCTCAACCAAGCAAGTCCTTACCATATGAAATGTCTAATTCTTTTAAAATATCATCATAAGTTACAAACTTTTAATGTTTTACCTAAAATAGTCAGTCGCTAGAATTTCTCGTAATTTTTTGACGTGGTACAATTGTTGATGTGAAATGCCATGTCGCAAAAATTTACATTTGATGCTGATGTGGCATGCCATATACAAAAATGCACACGTGGTAAGTGGTGCAATATTGGAAATTAAAAAATAAAGTTTGCATGAAAGGTTTTTGTTTTTGATAGATTGAAAGTAGTAGATTATAAATTTGATGGATTGAATAACTGATGATGAGAAAAAAACAGAGGGAATGACACATGTATAATATATTGAATTAATATTTCGAAGCCAAATGTTGACAAGCAATCACAAGGGGGAAAAGGGTAACGAAATTCAGTCGTCGCCGTCAAAAGGTAGGTGACCATGGCATTTAGCACCTTATCCAGCCGTGAAGAAGTAAGTGAGGATAAAGCTGGAGTTGTGCGTTGTGCCCATGCATATGTAATTGGTAGCCAGTGGCGGACCTAGGGAGATCCGGCATGGTCCCGTGACCCCTCAATTACGTAGTCTCTTAACATATAATACATATATATAGTTTATTTATGGTTTATTTAAAGTTTATTTTGAGTATTTACAGTATTATATGAGAAATTTATACATTATATATAATATATAATTTCTACTAACTATAAAATGTTATTTATTTACCGTCGAACCCCTGATCGAATTTTGTTCTGCGTCCGTCATTGTTGATAGCTACTTACAGCAGTTTCTAAATCTTAACACTGTGCAACTCATAACAGAATATCTATATTCTAATAGATCACGAACACTCATTTTTTTGGACCTCACCCTTTCGTGGATATTGTAACATTTATTATTTTTCATAAGTTTTCTAACGTTTATTCCCCTCAAGAAATTTGCCAAAGAATTGAGAATTTAGATACATATTAATTTACTTGTCAAAAAAGGATATATAGTAATTCATTTGAAAAAATTAAGAAGATAATAGAAACAATCTTGTGTTTGAATTTATATTCAAATGACAATAAGTGACTTTCAAATTAAAAAAATTGATAAAATTATACGTTTGAATCATGAAATGTAGAATTTTCTTGAAATAGGAGATTGGTTTAATGAACATTTATAAAAAAAAAAAGTACGTAAAACCTAACAATCTTGTGATTCAAATAATTAACAGAAAATGTAAAACAAATATAAAATCTAAAAATCTCTGATTCAGGCAATTAATGATACAGATTGTACTCTGTACACTATGTAATTCTTAACAAGAAAATTTGATAGATGGAGTGCGATAAATGAGAGATGGGATGGAAATGCATGCTTCAGCGT
This sequence comes from Flueggea neowawraea, assembly GCA_948243855.1. Taxonomy (NCBI): domain Eukaryota; kingdom Viridiplantae; phylum Streptophyta; class Magnoliopsida; order Malpighiales; family Phyllanthaceae; genus Flueggea; species Flueggea neowawraea. Next base: position 14,534 of record CAODLS012753397.1, read on the forward strand.
TATGTTAAACTTTCTGATCAATGATGAGTTTGTTGATGAAGAAAATAATGATCAAACAGAGATGGAAGGTTTTATTGTGGGAAGTCAATACACTTGTACGTGAATAACACGTTTATAAATAAATAATTCCATCAAAACAATATATATGTAAATTGAAGATAATTTTTGAAGATTCCTATTGGTGTAGGACCCCAAAATTGGGAGCTTCATGTGTTGTTGGCATTTTAGGAAGGGGCCTACATCAACATAATTACCTTATTTTCCACCTCCAAATTATGCTAATTTCTCATGCACTACCTCAACATGGCAACTAATTAGTTTCTGTTCTTTCTCTTATTTCTCGTGACATACCCAGAATTAAATTTACAAAATTCAATTTTAATTTAGTCGGATTTCATATTATTATCAACAATAATATATTACTTTCGTTCTATAATAATAGGCACATTTGTTATTTTAGATATTCTAAAATACATGCACACTTTCTTATTTTATTGTATTTATTATTAACAAAGTTACAATATTATCCTTATTTAATGTCACGACCCGTTTTCGGACCATGACCGGCGTAGGAGACGAACCGTCTATGGGAGTCCGGCCCATCTCGCACAAGCCTCATAGAATCAGAAACTTTACCCATTTAATGATTTGTAAAACTTTTATGATAAAACCTTGGAAGGAAACCATATACATTTATAAGAAAATAATATTTAACATATATATAACAAAATGTAATATATGCAAAACATTCATAAAACGAGTTGGTCACAAATCCGTATACAAAAACAAAACATGGACCCCATAACCCAACAACATCTCGAATGTGGAGCCCTAATACAAAGAAGTAGCCCAACCAAGAGGCGCTACTAACCCAAAACGTCAACGTCACACTAGGCGAAGATGCAAAATGCTGCCGAGTCGAGCAATCTGTAAAATGAAAACAAGGCAACACAAAAAACAAAGGGGTGAGAACTCAGTGATGGACAACACTCCAGATCGCCTCATATGTGCCTTATAAAGACTGATTTGAAAACCATTTAAAAACTACCACATAAATTATATAACGGGTATACATATATACACACTATATAAATAGTACAGTTACAGAGAAAACATTTTGAAAACGTTTACACCAAGAGCAAACACATGCACTTTGGAAAAATACTACTAATAGTATCATGTTTGAAACATAATAGACTTATTATGGGACCATAGGTAATCGTGGTGTGGTCTATGCCACTCTACCACCGTATAATGATCGTGGAATCTGCCACTGATCTATAATCCAATAATGTATCAGGCAAGTTAACATGGCTACCGTCAACCCCGATAGCTAGGTCATAACATGTATTGGTATACCAAAGGCTACGTACCCTATAGAGAAAGTATCCCACAATCAAAAAAAATAATCCAAAACCATGCATCTCAGAGTCAAAACATACGGAACAACAGGTATCGCAGGAGACTGAACAGAGGAAACAACCTCTGTCTTGCAAAGGCCTTTTTGCCTTAGAATCTTTAGAGTTTCTTGATGAGCTGGTAATGGAAGTCATCTCTTCCATTCTTGAGCAAACTTTTCATCACTTCTTCTTCTAGTTTCATCAGAAATACCAACTCATGGAGATGATCCTCCATGTCTATCATTAGGCTTAGGAAATGGTTGGCAAGTACTTCTGTTTTTCTTCTTCCTTTCACCAGGAAGATCATCATCAGCACATGAACATCCATCTTCAAGATTTTTTCAAAGGAGAGTAAGAAGATAATAGGATTAAACACAAACCATGGATACACCTTCTGATTTATCATCTACCTCTAGTACATCCTCTATCACAGATTTCATCTAACTATCGAAAACACTATCCTTTAATTCCAAGAAACCAATAAGCTTGATAAGCTAGTAGAGTACAGTTACATTCCAGAAGAAGCTCATGTTTCTTCTTCAATACAACCACTTATCAACCCTTATACAGTATATGAAAAACCCCGAGGAGTTGTTTCTATACGGTATCTACTACACATAAGTAGACCTCGACCAAAAGAATATGTTCAGGCGTCACGAATGGATCAAAGCAACCTGCTTGCTACAGAACATGAGCATTACATCACCATCGAAGTCCCTCAGTCCTTGATCAGTCAATCTCTCAAGGAAGGATACACCTATCTCCACTGGGATGCTATCACATTACTTCTAACCTACAATGGTAGAAAGGGATGTCCAGTAACTGCACGAATGGAACTCCTAGACTCTAGGGTCTTGCATTATCAACACGTAGTCATCAGTTCTGTTATGACTATGTTAAATGCTGGAAGTGTGATGCTCACCTTTTATCCCAACTTTGTTATGTCATTGAGGGACCCCAATCTCTCTACTGGGATGAAGGTTCAGATCCAAATTCAAGGAGTATCTCATGTAGCTACCTCTCACATAGCTACGCTGCACCAACAAGTGTGTTTCAGGGTGCAAGACCATGCTGTTGATCTCAATGGCTATGGTTCTCCAGATGTTTTATATGTCTTCTCTGAGACTGCAGACAAAGTTCCAACAATTGTCCAGGCTCTAAAACAGCTGGATAAGGATACTTTGGAGAAAATAGTCCCACGTTCTTGGCTAACTAATTACGAGAAGATTCGTACAGTCAACAAGCTTGTTCAGTCACAAGACTATACTTTTTATCGACGGAAGGATGGAACTGTTGAGATTATCTTTAAGTCTCCTGAAGAGTCGAAAGGGAAAGAAGCCAGTAGCAGTGGTTCTTCACTGTTCAAAATAGTGGCTATGATCGTTCCAGTCCCTACGAGCAAAAAGATTCATGTAGTCTGGTTTGAGCCTGATGGCCATCTAGTTTATACAGACAAGATAAATGGACATTTCATCTGGGATGTTGATCCTATGATGTGTGAAGATGGATGTTCATGTGCTGATGATGATCTTCCTGGTGAAAGGAAGAAGAAAACCAGAAGTACTTGTCGACCATTTCCCAAGCCTAATGATAGACATGGAGGATCATCTCCATGGGTTGGTATTTTTGATGAAACCAGAAGAAAAGTGATGAAAAGCTTGCTCAAGAATGGAAGAGATGACTCCCATTACCAGCTTATCAAGAAGCTTTAAAGATTCTAAGGCAAGAAGGCCTTTGCAAGACAGAGGTTGTTTCCTCTATTTAGTCTCTTGCGATACCTGTTGTTCCATGTTGCATGGCTTTCTCTTCAAAGCCAACTGAAGAAAGCAGCTATGATAGTGACTATCCTCCACTGGTTCCTCAGACGACAACAACTGGTGTCCTTATGAGACCATTCATCAGGCAAACAACCATAAAACCTGATGGTACTGCCGAGCCTTTAACGACAACTAAGGAAGTTGTTAATTGGCATAGCAAGAGTCATCTTGCTCAGAAGAGTCACCTTAAGAAGTAGGACAAGAAGTTTGAGAAGATCTCTAGAACTGTTAAGAAGAACGATGAAGAGATCAAAACATTGGCCTCCATTGTTGAGAAGATTACTAAAGATCTTCAAAAGAGATTAAGAAAACTCGAAGATATAATGCATGATAAAATTACTGCAAAGCACTTTGATGATGAGTTTGGGTCTCTTGATCATAAGATAAGGAAGCTGAAGAAGGAGATACAGAGCATAGGTGATTTTCCTATTTCTTCTCCCTGAAGAACAGAAAGACCTACTTTCTCTAGCTCTACCTATATGAGGAGGAGTTCGCCGCCTCTTGAAGGATTCATGGCATCAGCTAGAAGAAATTTCATCCCTCTCGTTTCCACTACTTTTGCAGAATATGATAAAGAAAGAAAACGAAGGGAAGAATCCAAGAAGAAAAGAAGGAAGGAGGAAAAATAAAAAGCCGCTAAGGCTTCAACGTATGGGAAAGACAGAAAAGAAAAGTCATCCTCTATGATGGCTTCACAATTCCAGGATTCTCAGGATCCTTATGAAGAAGATTATCAGGATCAAGATTTTGGTTCTGAGCGTTATTTGCAACAGAGATCAATTTCTGAGAAAGAAGAAGGATCAACAGAACCTTCTAGCTCTGAAGAATCCAAGTCATCCGTTCCAGTTGACACAGAAAGTTCAGAAGATGATTCCATTCCAACTGAGGAAGAAATGCCTACAGTCGTTGAATCATCCAGTGAGGAAGAAATGCCTACTGTTGCTAAGTCATCTAGTGAGGACACATCATCAGCTTCTACAGAGTTCTCATCAGCCTCTGATCATTATGCTGATATATCTTCTATACTCATGTCCACACAACAACATGGAGAAACGTCTAGGGCATCTCCATTATCTAGACAGGATGAAGGCTCGTCTGAAGATCTTGAGCCTATGGTATCAACTAATCGTCCTCAACCCTCTAGTGGTCCAAACATTCCTGTACCACCAAAAGGAGGACCATGGTTCACATTTGATGACATACCAGTCTCAAAAAGGAGAGAGAAGATGCTTGAGATCAGCGCTTGCGCTGATTTGCAGAGATCTAAACCTGACCATGTTGTAGAAGACATTCTCAGATAATTAACATCCAGGTTTATTGGCACTATGAGAGATTGGTTCACTACTATGGGAGTTTCAAAACAGTTAATGTTTACTGACGTATCAATTGAAGATGCTCTTGGTATGATTCACCAAGAATTTATTGGACACGCTAGTGTTTATGGAAAGCAAAGGGAAGCAGACTATTTCAAAATGAAGTGTTGCTCATTACAGATGAAAGATTTAAATCTCCATTGCAAAAGAATGATTGATATTTATTATCAGTTAGGAGGAGATCACAGTCGGAAGTTACGACAAGTTTTCATTACTTCATTTCCAGAAGAGTTACAACTGGAGCTTATAAAGTTAATTACAGCTTCACAAAAAGATATTGCTCAACATAGCTTAGGAGAGCTCTATCAGTATGTGGAATAGGCGATTGCCAGCCTGTGTGAGCAGAAGAAGTTCTTTGATGCTTTTTCCCACCATTCAGATATGAAGAAGCTATGTTCTAAAGCTCATTTGCAGATCAAGTGTAAGGAGAAAAATTGTGACTGCAGATCCAACAGAAAGAAGAAGCACTGGAAGAAGATGACTAAGTCCTCTAGTTCATCCAGATATAATCCTTCTAGACGGAGAAAGAAGGGTTTCAGAAGCTGGAATAAGAAGTGGAGTTTTAAAGCCTTCAGGAATAAGACCACATCCAGAAAATCAACATGGTGTTTCATCTGTGGTCAGGAAGAACAATATTCCTACAACTGTCCAAACAAGGAGAAATCTGCAAAGCTGATCAAGAAAGTTATGAAGGTCACACCAATCAACAAAGACGAAGATCTTGAATCCGTTTTCTTTGAACAGGGAAGCGATGTGGACCAAAAAGAGACAGTATTTACAATGATGTACTCTGATACAAATACTGATACATATTACTCTGGAAACTCTACATCTTCAGAGTACTATAAGGAGTCAAAGCTAAATCCAGTCCGTCTACTCAGCAGTTTTATGTTCCACACATAGAAGTAGAAATCCTACAAACAAAGTATGACATGCCTGTCAAAGCTATTGGATTTCTTGACTCAGGAGCTGCTAGGACCATGATCAATCCCAAGGTTCTTCCAGGAGTTTGAAAGGAAGAACGAAATCACTTTGCTGCTGCAAGTGGAAAAGTCTTCTCTACGGAGTATACTACACAACAGAAAATTGAAATTAAAATATTTCCAGAAGTTGTTATCTGGACGCATGCAATTGGCACACAACTCACAGGAAAAGATGTGCTAGTCGGGTTCGATGTGATTAGCAAATTGAAGAAGCTTACGATTGGAGCATAAGGGATCTACTACAAGAGACACTATAAACCATACTCTATGGTTCAGTCTCTATACAGCCTGACTCTAACACTTTCTGAAGAGCATCCAATGATAATGAGGTATTCTCATTTATTCTCAAAAAGCAATGCTAGCTTTACTCATCCAAAGCCTTTGTGGAACAATCCAGATTTCTTTATAAGGCTTCCATTCAAGAAGAATGAAGACGTCAATCCTACTAAAGCTACTCATCCAGGGATGACGCCATCTGATCTAGTCTTTGCTAAGGAAGAATGTTTACAGCTACTCCAACAAGGCCTCATTGAGCCGACTACCAGTGATTGGGCCTGTCAGGCCTTCTATGTCAACAAGAGGAGTGAGCAAGTCAGAGGAAAGAAAAGGCTTATCATTGACTACAAGCCTCTGAACATTTTCTTAAGGGATAGTAAATTCCCTTTACCAAAGATCCAATCTTTACAAGTCCATCTCCAAAAGTCCAAGATATTTTCAAAATTTGACCTTAAGGCAGGTTTTTGGCAACTTGGAGTCCATCCTGACGATAGGGCTAAAATAACATTCTGTATTCCAACGGCCCAATATCAATGGACGGTTATGCCTTCTGGGCTTAAGATAGCTCCATCCATTTTTCAAAAGGCGATGCTTTGGATCTTTGAGCCTATACTCTATTCAGCACTGATCTACATTGATGACATCCTCCTATTCTCGGAAGATGAAAAAGCCCATTAGACTTTACTTGCTGAATTATTTGCTCTTATAGATAAATATGGTATTATGCTATCCGAAAAGAAGAGCATTCTAGTCCAGCCCAGGATTGAATTCTTGGGTTCAACATTCAAGAATGGACACTTTGAAATTGGACCTCACATTGCAGAAGCATTTGAGCACTTTCTAGAGAAAAATTTCACCAGAAAAGAAATTCAATCTTTCCTTGGAATAATCAACTATGTGAGACTGTTCATTACACATGTGGCACAATATACCAGCCAACTGTCTAAAATACTAAAAAAGAATGCCCCACCTTGGGGATCAGATCAGACAACAGCTGTCCAACAATTGAAGCAATTATGCAAAAAGCCACCAGCTTTAAAGATTCTCGGTGATGAAAAACAGATCCTACAGACAGATGTTAGTGATGAGTATTGGGGATCA
>CAODLS012753553.1:0-12673 GCA_948243855.1 Flueggea neowawraea
TCATCCCCTCCACTTTGTCCTTCCTTGTAAGCTTTCCCAGACCTTATCTCTGCAACAAATTTCAGAATCAACACCAGTACCTCGAACCACAAAGAATTTAGCTCCATAAAAAAAGGAAAATAATTGATTTTAATCAAGAAAAATAAAGCATCAAACTTTGTCTAAATTAACCAAACAAGATGTCGCCTTTTTCATTAACTATCAAATAAGTAGAACCAACAATCGAAACCAATTTAATTATCCTTTTTCTTTAAATTCCCAAAACAAGAAGAAAAATCTTTAAGCAGTATCACTCGTCACATTTCTTTCGTTTCAATAATTAACACTAACAACTTATCAATTGGCAATAACAGGCCGAGTTCGAGTCCCCTTATAAACCGAAAACCAAACAAAAAAAAGAAGAAATGAAGAATTAAAGGAATAACAATTAAAGTGGAAATCGAAGCACAAAGTAAAGAATAATACCGGAGTAACGCCGGTAAATATCGAAGATATCGACCCGGTTCGGATCAGGGGAATCCATTCGGAGGTTCTTGAGAGAGAGGGATAGGGAGAAAAGAAACCCCAGAGCTGAATTATAATCTGTGCACCTAGTTACAAAAAAGTAAGGTTGGTGTGGGTGTGTGCAGTATGGTGTGTCGTTTTGTTCAGGACTAATGGGTAGTGCTGTGTCGTGTTGGTTGGCGAATGCTGAGAGAAGGTAGGCGTGCATGAAGAAGAGGATGTTGGATTGACATATGCCCCTCGGTGAACCGGATCTGCTTTGTGGCTCCTTCACCCGGTTCAAAAACAACATTTTGTTCAACCAAACAGACCGAAGTGGTTCTGTTCGATTCATAACCAAATTATTTGCTCTGTCTCACAATAATAATAATAAATATTAATAACCCACTTTCATAATAATTAAAAAATAATAGTTATAATTAAACTCATTTAATTTTATAAATATATTTTTTTTTTTTGAGTAAATGTGTTAATTAATAATTTAGTTGAAAAAATAAACTAAATAAATGTAATATTGTAACCTTATTAATAATAAATGTAATAAAAAAATATGTTTATATTTTAAGACACTCAAAATAAAACGTGTTTCTACTATTATGGCCGGAGAAAGTAATTTTCAATTTGGCTATTTTGATTCTTCCAAATTGATCAGTTTGTTCGGTTTGTAATAGGATTGGTTCAAATCACCAATTGTCCTGCCCTTCTCAGATGGGGTCATAAGAGTATCCCAATAGTCACCTTAACATCTCCCTAAAATATTATATTTTATTTCAATTTTTACTTAAAAAATTAAACTTATTTTAACAATACTCATTATTCAACTCTCACTCAATATTTTATGGATAAATCAACAAAAGTTTTAAAGAATGTTATAGTACCTCTTAAAAAAAATAAGAAAAACTATTTACTCTGTAATAAAAATAAGACTAAAATATAATATTTAACCCTCTTATTCTCATTAATTAATATTTAATTATTAAATCAAAGAAAAAGAGAAAAAAATGAATATTGACTCTACATAAAATATGGAGCCAATATTCTCTCATTTCTATTTTTTGGAATTTGGAAATAAAATATTAATTAACTAGTTAAAGAATTGAGTATTTCATAAGTTTTAAAACTAATTAAGATATAAAATAAATTAAAAAATATTTTTTTATGAGCCACAATAAAGAGACTGTTAAAGATGCTCTAAATGAATCAAGTTGCTCATGAGCAACTCAACATTCACCCAAATGAGAGCTCATATGAGTTTGATTCGATATATAAACAAATCAAATTTGAAAAATTTTTGAAACTTAATATGCAAATTAATAAATCATAAATAGTCCAAAATTTGGCTCCAAAGCTCATAAATTGACTTATGAGCAGGCTCGATAGATGCTCGTGAGCAAGCTGAATAATAAACTTGTAAACAATACCGTAATTAAATATGTAGAAATCTTGTCTTTATTGAATAGATAGATAGTTTAAAATTTTAAATATTAAACAAATTTAGCTTGCTCTCTATTAAACGAGCTATAAATAAGTTTATGAAAAATTTAAACTGAACTTGAAATAAACTAAACTTGAGTCAAATTCGAGCCAAAATCTAAGTGGGCCAAACTCAAGCTTGAAATGAGCTCGTCAAATTGAAATGAGCTCATCAAATTTCAAACAAGTCAAATTTAAATATAAAATATAACTCGAACTTGGCCTTGAGAATTTAACAAATCAAGCCTAACGACTCTAAAAGTCAACACAGCTCAACTCAATTCGATTATTTTGCGAGTCATGATTGATTAAAAGAATTCTTGCACCAGATTTGTTTTCTTCTAGAACTTTTTTGGGAGACTTAAACGCTCGGGTTTAAAACGTTAAGAATATTTTTACAAGTTAGATCAAAGCTGAGGGACTAAAATATTAATTTTCCCAAACAAAAACTCCATTATCGTCTCTTCATATTACTCTTCTTATCCCTTATTCAATTTTTAAATTTTAAAATCTGCTCTCAATTATCTCCTCCTGCATGAAATCTCTCCCAACAAGAACACTAAACACACTACACAAAATGAGTCGACAAGACAGTGAAGCAGCAATTGAAGAAATATTGATGAGGCTTCGTTCCCCGAACTCCTTCTCAGCCGTCAACATCGCCGCCGATCTAAGATCGTTAGCGGCCATGCAAAGTCACGAACTAGGTAGCCCCTTTACACCAGCGGGAGGGTCAAAGCAATCGATAGAGGCGATGCGGAGAATCGTGGTGGCGGAAGGTGACGACATCAAGGAATGCACAATATGCTTGGAGGAGATGGTGGTTGGAGCTGAGATCAGTGAGATGCGATGTCAGCACGGTTTCACTGTGGTTGTATTGAGAAGTGGCTCTCGAGACGTAGGTCGTGTCCGTTGTGTCGATACAAGATTGCGGATGATGATGGTCATGAAAATGGACATATATGGTATGAATAGATAGAGGGTTTACTAATTTTGTTGTGTGTATTTAGACCCATTGCAGTGTGACCAGTTCTTCTGCAACAGAATAAAATTTTACTTAGATTTGTTTAACAATGGGTGATGTCTTTTTTTTGGGTATATATTCAAGTATATTACAACTTGTTTGAAGTTAAATTAATATTGAAATCAACTCTCTCTCTTAAAGATCGTAACTTTGTTATCGTAACTTTAATTATAAAAAAAGTATGGTACAATTTTAGAAAAGGCATATCAGTATATCATTTTATGCATTTTATCATTATATAAATTACCAATCTGTTGTTAACTATTTGTCTTGAACTTGGATAATCATAGAGCGTTTTGAGCATTTCAATTATCGCAATTTTGTATTATGAACATTTTTTACCAATCCAATGAAGTGCATGTCCTCTTTAATGTGTTAAATCTGATAAAAATGTAATTCTATACCGGCTTCCATTTGCTGAATCCAGGAAGGAAAAGGAAATTTGCCAATCATCAGAAACTGATCCACTTAGTTCTTTAAACCATTAGCAGGCCACCTGATTAAAATTGTTCAAAATTAAATTTTCATTTTCAAGCATGTTCGTGAGTTTTACAACCCAAATTTTATGTTAATATTGATTCATTTATATATCAAATCTTAAAAATTGTTTAATCTTAGATGGTACTTCAATGAGGACTTACAAGTTCTCATTAAGGACTCGAGTTACCTAATTTCAGACTCAGTTACTTAATTTTAAAGGGTAGTTACTTAATTATAACTTTAAAAGTTACTTAATTTTGGATGTTGTTACTTAATTTGACCAGTGGTTACTTAATTTTGATCGGTTACGTAATTTTGTGATAAATTAAGTAACTATAACAATTACTTAATTATTGTTGAAATTACTTAATATGAGTTTCAGTTAGAGTTGTTCCCGATTTGGGAACCGACAGTTCCAGTTTGTGGAAGGGAGGAACCGAAACTAAACCGTGGTTCCCGCAGTTTGGTTCGGTTCTGGTTCGGTTTCAGTTTTGACCGGTTCAACCGTTAGTTCGATTCTGGTTCCAATTTGTTTTTTTTTGAAATTTTGTTTTAATCCACTATTTAATCCCCATTTTTTTTCCAATTTATAAATTTTATTATATTCAATAATTAAATATTGTATCAATAATACAATGTATTCTAAAGATTTTTTTTAATAATTTTCAAATAAATTAACTATTCTACTAGTAATTATATCACATAATTTTAAACAAAATTAAAAAAAACTCATTAAATTTTATTAGATATCCTCACTTGTAGCGAAGGAATACCGTGGTTACAATATCGAATTTAATTATACAATACAAATATACAACAATTAACAATATATGATAAATTAAAATACAAGTAAAAAATAAAAAAAACTATACTAACTTTAAGAAATATAGAAAACGTAATTGCAATAATAAAATATATAAATAATTAATACAAAAAATTTAGATCAAAATAAATTTTTGAGAGAGTGTGAGAGTGTAGAAGAGATTGAGAGAAAAAAAATGGTGTAAATTGGGTAGAAATAGGGTGAGGTATTTATAGAGTTGAAAAAACATAAAAAAATAATAATAATAATAAAAAGAAGAAATAACGTTGGAACCTCCGGTTTCAATGGCTAGAACCGATCGTTCGACGATTTTCATATGGGTCAAACAGAAATCTAAACCGCAACCCTCTGGTTTTGATCGGCCGGTTCCAGTTCTTGTTCGATTCTAGTTTTGACCGGTCCAATTTCGATTTGAATTTTACATCTCTAGTTTCAGTCACTTAATTTATTAATGAGTGTTTAATAAGAACTCTTTTTAATAGTCCTTATTGGAGTACCACCATTTAATCTTACGTTGCTTATATATTGAGCAAAACATAAATGAGCTTTTAACGAGTCTGTTAATTTAGGCTCCTAAAATTAACTCGTTTGTGCATCGAGTTGAATACAAACGAATTATTCTTATAATGTCAAATCGCTAGTTGTAGCTCAACTTATTTGTGACCTTAGTTTTATTTAACCCAAAACCGTAACCACGTTATTTTTATTTTTGGCAAATGTAACCACAGTATAATGATTTGAATATTCTACATTTCATAAATCGTCCAACACATCAACCTTATCAAACCAAGATACACAATACATAAACCCACATAAGTTCCAGAACTAGAACTTACAAAAAATTCAAATTTCGATAGAAGAATGGGCGTGTGAGATGGGTTAATTGAGCAACTAAAAGTATTCATATACCAAGCTTGTTCTTTTGATATTCCTGTGGGTGTGCGACGCATCAATTTTTCTTTAAACAGAATTCTTTTGACGGTGGTTTCAGTTGGAGAAGACGGCGGTACGGCTTTGGCTTCTGATTTGATGCAAAATTACATTTGTAGTCCTTCAAATTTGATTGAAATTACAAACCAGCTAGCATTTGCTTGATTTGGGAGTGATGGCGGAATTTTAGCGGCTAGCCAAACCCTCGCCGCTGCAATCTGATTTTATGAAGAAAAAAATAAAAATTGTTATACAACAATTTTTTTTTGAAATCAATCAATAGTTTAAATTTTTTTCTAAATTTGTAATAAATTGTTTATTAATTGAATGATAAGTGATCTAAGGTGTATTATTTTTTAATATTTAAAAAAAATAGCTACTTTAATATATATATATAAAGTTTGAGAATTTTTTTAAAATTTTGTTAAGTGATATCTTAATTAATTAATATACTGTAATTTTTTAAAATATTTTTTATCTTTTTTATATAATATAAAAAATTTATAAAATTAATAATTATATAATAAAAATAAATTAATATATGTGTCAATATATATATTTAAATTAATATATATTATTTTATATATAAATATAGTTAAATAAATTTAATGTTATGATAAAAATTTTGGTTCATAAATTTAATATATAAATTTATAATTAACAGATGATTTAGAATGAACTAGTGAAATATTAAAGTTTTAGGTTTTTTTTTAAAATGAAAAATTAGATATAAAAATTAATGGCGATTTGATATTTTTGATCAAATTATGATGACATTAGTTATATTAGCTTAATTCAAACATTCATATGCATTCACTTGATTAATATTATGATATACGAATTAAAATATTTTATTTTAATGAATCTATATTTTTTTTTACAAAAAAAAAAATAATATATTTAATTTATGAAATAATTATAAATAAATTATAAAATTATAAAAATTTATAATAATTTTAAATATTTAATATTTATAATTTATTTCCTAATTTACTAATATTTTGATTTTTGTATTGAAGTAATAATTTTAAAAATATTTTTATAATTTCTCTCTTGTTTTGAGAATATTTTGATTTTTTTATTGAAGTAGTAATTTTAAAAATACTTTTGAAACAAAAAATATATTATTTATTAATTTAAATAAAAATATTATAATTTATTTGTGCGTAGTACGAGTATTGCATTAGTGTGTGTATATATATATATATAATAGATAAGAAATTTTTTTCAATTTTCAACAAATAACTCTTTAATTAATTGATATTTGACTCTTTAATTAATTGGCATTGTTAATCTTATTATTACTATCGTATATTATTACTAAGTTTGGTTTACCTTCAAAATAAATCCTAGAATTCTGTGGGTTTACCGTCAAAACAAATTATCATTGTTATGGTTGCCTGTTCAGTTACTTCACTTCCGTTTTCATTCTTTTTCTTTTTCAATTTGCCGTTTCAAGTTCTATCTCAAACCTTTCAGTTTCAAGTTCAATTTGAACTCCCTCACCTTAAGAACCTTGAAGACATCCTTTAGCAAGCAGACATGATTGTTTAAGAAGCAGAGTTATGTGCGACAAGGGAAAGGGTCGACTTGCCAGCAACAGGATCTTCTCAGGGAGCTTTAAGATCTGAAGCTATGAATTGAAGCCTTAAGTGGAGTTGTGTGCGACAAGAGAAAGGGTAGACTTGCAAGCGACAAGACCTTCTCGTGGAGTTTCAAGATCTGAAGCTATGAATTGAAGCCTTAAAGAGCTGATTTTCGGTGCAGTTAGAGGACCCCTTATTCTCATTTCTGGTATAATTCGTCTAGGCACATAGCAGGCTCGATCATGAGTGGAGGTAAAAATTGTATTCTTTTCCATTTCGGAAGGTTGAGTAATTTTGTTAGCCTCATTTTGGTGAGTAACACAAAGGTCTTATGTTATCCAAAGTCTTTTTTGGTGAGTAACTATAATTTACGTATTAAGTACTTCTATCATGTGTCATTTTATATTATAGTATTTGATACTCTTCTGCATCCCAAGTGTCATTTTTAATTTAAGTACTTGTGCAAACTAACGTCCCTGATCTTCTAGATTTAGGTAAATAATTTGATCTTCTGTTGGCCTAAGATGAAGTCTCATTCAATTACATGACCGTTCGGAGAATCCCTATGCATGAAATTCCTCTATCACTTTTGATAAATCAGTACCACAAAAAATGTGAAAGTAAGATTATTGCTATTAAATAGACTAATGTTGAGGTTCAAGAATGAGTTCTTTATAACATAATTTTCTATGTTGTATTTTATAGGTTCAAGAATGTGGCTATTATTTGTGAAGAGTAAGAATGATGAAGAGGCTTGCCACCAAAGTTTACACACGAAGAAAGGAAAGTTTTATCTTTTTTTGTTAGGCAATAAGAAGACAGGAAAGGCTATAGCATATACAAGTTCAAAGTTCTACTAATTTCAAACTATTAATTTCCCTTTTTTAGCATCCTTTTTTATAGAAGATAATAATATCTCTTGCCTTATCAATTCTTGCAAAGAATTTGTTTTCTCTCGGATAAAATTGAGCTTCTAATTGTTTCTGCAAATATTTTCTGTTTGTATCTGTTAGTGTAGAAATTCTAAGTCTAATGATGAAGATCGAATGCTGCATAGAAATTTCGACCCACAAAATAAGAATTGGGAGAAAATGGCTGAGAACCTTTTGTTTGATCAGGATTTGGTTTCTTGTCCAAGTAATTTGGATGAAAGTATCATCATTATAACATTGGAGGATGTGATGAAGGAATTGTTGCAGTTTGGTGTTTCTCATATGCTTTCTACAAAATTGAAAGGGCTCATTGATGGATATTCAAATGTCTATTCTTTTTGTGGTCTGTTTTGAAGAAAGAAATTTTGGATAAGACTGATGAATACATAATTGTACACAAGAAAAAAGAAATGGCGGATGCTTTTATTTACAAGCATTCTCTTATACTATGTACAAAACTAATTTAGTGTGTTTCTTTCTACAGTAAAAAAGACATAAAAAGACATTGTAGCAATGTTAATGTCAATGTCCTTAAAGCAAATGTTAATCAATTTCTAAATAAATTTAAATATTTTTAATCAATTTAACTAATTAATACTTTATATAAAAAAAATATAATTATCGTACAAAGTAAACCAGCACAACACCTTAAAATTTCCATAACATGCTTAAAAATTAATTAAATAATAAGATTTTTATTATTTAATAAAAAATTTAAGATTACTTTGTAATTAAAATAAGAAAATTACATTAAAGCACGAAAATTAAAAGTGATCGTGCAACGAACGGGTACTACACTAGTTGTTGGTTAAAATTAAAAGTTGATATATACAATTTGTTTTTTATGTTGTCTGAAATTATTAAGTGTATGATTTATGATTTTGACGATTGATTTTGTGCAGGTTGAGTTTTTGTTGAGTTTTGTGATGGTGCGAGTGGTGGCTAGAGTTTGCCAAACTCTAACAGTCTGTTTTTGTAGTGTTGATAGTTTTGGAGCTTGATTTGGTGTTAATGGTGGGAAAAAATTGTAATTGATTTTGTGTATATCTCCCAAAAACCTTTAAAGACCTCTCGAAGACCAACTGAAGATCTTTTGAAAATTGTCTTAAGATCTTTTGAAAACCGTCTGAAGACATCTGAATACTCAGTAAAGACCTCCGAAGACTTTTTGAAGACTTCCGAAGGCCTTCAGAAACCTCATTTGAAGACCTTGTAAAATTCTTTATATATATTTTTATACCAAACTAATTATCATTAAATTAAAATAAAATTTGTAAATATTGTATAAATCAAAATATGATTAAATCAAATTTCTTATAAAAGTTTTGTAAACTCATTTTTGGAGACCTCTTTAGAAAGACCTCATATTAAATCAAATTTATTATAAAAAAATTAAAAAAATGGCTTTTGAAGACATCTGAAGACCATTTAAAGACCTCTGAAGACATCTGAAAATTCAAAGATTTTTTTAGCTGGGATTCATTTTGCAACGAAAAATCAATTTCTTGCGAAAATATGACGATTTCTCGCTAATATGACATTTGTCAAATTCAATTTGTTTTTTCTGGTATTTTTCAAAATTGGAATTTTGGATAGCATTTGTCAAAATCAAAATTTTATTTTCTAATAAAAGTGTAATTTTTCCTTTTTTTTTTTATTCCTCACGAGGTATCTTATGTGAGTTCCAACTATGTGAGGCACCTTTAAGTCCATACCACGCTAAGACTAATCTCCGCTCACACCGAACCGACCCACGAAGAGGTAAAGTGCTGGCCACCGTATTTTTTTCACAATAAAAAAAATATCTTACGAAATCAAGAAAATTTTTGATATAATTTTTCAAATATACTCTTATAATTAATAACTTATAATAAATAATTTATATTTTTGAGGGATGATTAATAAAGATAATATGATAAATTAATATATAGTTAATGCAATCCAATTTTTTTTAAGATATATATTATAACTTTAAAAAGCTGTATTAATTTTCCAAAACAAAAATTCCATAATCGTCTTTCCTCTCTCCTATTTAAAATCTCCCAAAATAAGGACTCAATACCCAAACAGAAATTACACAAAAAATGAGTCGAGAAGACGACGAGGCACCCCTCGAACTCGTAAGGGTCCAAAGAATGGCCGCCATCTTAGCCGCCACGATGGCCGGCGATGAAAGCTCCTTAGCCGCCATCCGCGCCGGCGAAATACACTTCCCAGTTGTACCGCCGGGAGTGTCGCCTGCGTCAAAGGAATTGCTAGAGGCCATGCCGAGAATCATGGTGGCGGACGGTGACGAAATCAAGGAATGCGCAATATGCTTGGAGGAGATGAGGGTTGGAGCTGAGATCAGAGCTATGCCATGTCAGCACGGGTTTCACTGTGGTTGTATCGAGAAATGGCTTTCGAGACGTGACTCGTGTCCGGTGTGTCGGTACAAGTTGCCTGCCGAGCGGTTGGTGGAGGAGGGCGGTGTTGAAGGGGTGGTGGAGGTGGTGGTGAGTGTGGAGATGGGGAATTTGGAGTTGGGTGAAGAAGAGCAAGCGGATGCGGATGATAATGATGATGATGGGTATGAATATGATAGAATGGAGGATTTAGATTAGACCCTCTTCTACAAGAGAACATTTTGCTTATGTTTGTTTGAGGTATGTATATATTATAATTTCAATCTATTACTATTGATGTTAATTTGGCAGGAACTTGGAGAATCATAGGTGCTAGTTGTTCTCTCTACAAAATTTAAGTATATTACAATCACGCTTTTCAGTTTTTCATTATTCAATTCACTTCTCAAAATGCGTATCACTCTTTTCAGTTTTTCGTTATGGATTTGCCAAGTTTATCGAAATCTGTTAAATTTATCTGAAACAAACACCGTAAAAACTGTGAGCACTTCAATTACAAAAATTTTACACACTGAAAAAATTGTTATCAATCCAATGAATTACAACAATTTTACACAATGTAAACAAATTGTTATCAATCCAATGAAATGCAGGTCGTGTTCAATGTGTTAAACCTGGTAAATGATACTGTGTATCAGCTTCATTTTTGCTGAAATCACATTACTGAAAATGTTTTCACTGCAAAACAGAACTGTATAAATCTCTCAAATATTTTAAGATCTATGGGCAAGCAGTTGCAAGCCTTCTGTTCACATTCCTGTCGCAGCGACAACCGAAAACATATCTGATGCAACATTCATCAAAACCCAGAAAACAATGGTTTCTGCAATTATGAACAAAAAACTTTTAAGAATGGCCGAAAAGCCGATAACGACATATCTCATTCATAATATAACTTCTACGCGTTTCTCTTGCTGCTGAAAATGTTCTGCCTGTAATTATTTAACTGTTCGTCAAGAAACAATTCAGTTTGTCTGAGCAACAAGAATAATCAATGTAGCAGATAGGTGGAAAGAGTGAATATTGCTTCAATATGTAAGACAGAAGTGAAACCTAGATCTCAAGAAAATTGAAAGACCGAACATAGTAGTAAATACATGATTGATGATGTCTTCTGCGAGATTCCATAACCAAAAAACATGTTACCAACTGAAAGGAAGAGAGATTTGAAATATGAATCATGAAAGAACCAAAACAATTAGTCACCATCCTATGACATATTAAACAAGTCACATGGTATAAGAACCATACGTCTATTTCTGGATTATATTGACATAAACCTCCTTCAATGGATGGATAAAACCATGTTCTGAAACCTAACATAAAATTGATCTCTAAGTATGATTTCAGAGGTAAGTGAATTCAAAAACAGAGGAAATCATTCTGACAGAAGCGAAAGTTGCATTATGGACACGTATTGGGAGCAGACATTATGCATCTTGCTGACAAAGAGAAGCAAGCTATGCTCTTTTTGATTGTACTAACATGAAAATGGACTTGGACATGAGAGCTGAACCTTAACTAAACAAACATTAGTGAGAAAATCCAGACAGAAATATAAGATACTGACTAGTGTGAAATGAACTAGGTCTCTATTGCCACAGCTCAAACAGAATCCGACCTTTCGCTTTGTTCAAGCACATACAATTAGCCCAGAACCTCAAGAAAGAAATCTGCATATCAGAAACTGATCCACTTGGTTCTTTAAACAATGAGTAGGCCACCAGGTAAATCTGAAAGTTTCTACACCTGATTCCTAGTTATGATTCTCATAATAATCATGTCTTTTTTAGTTCTCTCTTGGTCTTATAATAATATCCCGCAATCAAATGACTTATTCTAAAGCCAAATTAGTGAACTAGAGGCTAAATTCCCTTCCATACTTCTTTAACCTCACCATCAGAAAAACAAACAAATAAATGAAAAACGATTATTATTGGAGCACAGTCATGCAAAGTTCAATCATTTAAATCGAGCTTTATAATAGCATAATCATCAAAAGATGGTAGAACAGTTAGTTTCTAGAATAACTGATCAGTACCTTCTATATACACAGACTAGTGCTTCAATAAGTAGGACACAAGCTTGCAAGAACTCTAATTCTTCCAAGAGACTCAAGAAGCATAATCATTATCTGAAACATCAATCATTCTAACAAGACTTTACGACAGCATTATCATGAAACAAAAGTGATAGGACGATAAAACCTTTTACTTCCTTTTAGCATATAACCTTATTCAAACATATGTTGAAGCCAATCACCATGTTTCTTGAATAAAAATACCGAAGTTAATACAAAGAATAACCTCAACAGATTCCAAAGAATCTAACATGTAATGAAAAGCAACTACGAATATTAAAACTAAGCATTAGAACCTGACTGAGACTCAAATGAAATAAGGAAAGCAAAATATTATTATATAAAGTAATGGAAGAAATGATTCATATATTCTCCACTATGAGCAAATGTATACATATAGTATCCCTTACAACTTATTGCCATGAGCTTATTTAAG
>CAODLS012753837.1:0-25710 GCA_948243855.1 Flueggea neowawraea
TGTGGTGGACTCCACAGCTGATTTCAATCTCTTTCCATTGACTTTAGTAGGTTTGTGATCATTAAGCAAAATATCAATGGCACCACATGAATGAATTTTTTAGATTGAAAATGGACAACACCATGGGATTTTGGGGTTCTATAAAATGTGATTTTTAGGTGGACAATATAAAACTTGTTGACCCTCAAAGAACTCACCCTTCAAAGCAGAGTCATCACATTCTTTCTTGATTTTCTCTTTGACTTGCACTCAGGGTTCGCTCTTGGTTTTGCTCTCTTGGATGTTCTCTTTGTTTAGGCTTAGGTTCTACCTTACCCTCCTTATCACCCAAGGGTTGTGGTATGGGGTTTGTGGACAACATGTAATAAGACTCTACCATTTTAGCATCATCATCACTATCTTCAAGTGAGGAAATATTTAAATTACTAAAAACATTAAAGTCCTATGTTTCACTCCTTACAAAAAAAGTCAATTTTCCCTTGTTCACATCGATTAGAGCTCCTTCCATTGCTAAGAATGGTCTATCAAGTATAATGAGAAGCTCCACAGTATTATCCATTTCAAGCACATAAAACTCAGTGGGAAAGTAAAACTTACCTACCTTTATCAAGACGTTCTCCATAACTCCAAGAGGGTGATTGATGGAATGGTGGGTAAGTTGAAGTGTAACGGTTGTCGACACAAGTTCTCCAATCTTGAGCTCGTTGAATATGAAGGAAGGCATAAGGTTGATGAAGGCTCCCAAGTCACACAATGACTTCTTAATCCCATGAGTGCGAATTCTACATGGTATGGTAAAGCTCTTGAGCTCCTTTAACTTTAGAGGAAGCTTGTTTTGGATGACCACACTACATTCCTTGGCCAAAGAAATGGTTGCATACTCCTCTATTTTTTTTTACTAGAGACAATTTACTTCAAGAATTTTGCATAAAGGGCATGTGGGAAATTGCCTCTATAAAGGGAATGTTCATTTGAAGCTCCTTGAACATTTCCAAGAATTTCTCAAAATATTTATCGTTTTTTGAGCCTTCAACCTTTGAGGAAATAGAATATGAGGCATATAGGGCTTGACCTTACTCTTTTGGTTGGAAAGGTGCTCTTTTTCACGTACTTTTTTCTTTCTTAGCCTCTTTTTCATGCTTGGGTTCTTACTCTACACACTCCTTCCCCTTGTATTTTTTAGCTTTCTAAAGTCCAACACCCACTCCTTGGACCATCCCATAATTAGAATCATTATGCCCCATCACTCCATAAAAAAAGCATTATTCTCTAATCATAGCTTCTCTATTAATCAAAAAATTCAACTTCCTAGACATTTCAACAACTTGAAAAGCTAAGTCGAATGAATTAGAAGTTACTCCATGAATTCCTACTCTTCGACCTCTCACCACTTTTTATTGGGAATTGGTGGCAAGCATCTCATAAATGTCATAAACTTCCTCGGCTATCCTGTCACCAAAATAGTCTTCTGCTGCGGTTTCCACCAAAGTTTGCCCATCCATGGTTAACCCGTCATACAAAAAGAGAATTGATGGTGAGGGCATTAACTCAACAACATCTTGAATCGTTCCCAAACCTTATGGAACAGTTCACTTGCCAATTGAGAAAATGAACAAATCTTGTTTCTCTATTCCACTGTCTTTTGGGGTGAGTAACACTTCATTATGAATTTTTCATAGATTTCATCCCCAGTCCCCAAAGAGCCTTCTAGAAGATTGATCAACCAAGTTTCAGCCCAATCCTTCAACGTGTATGGAAAGCATCTCATCATTAATTCATCTTCCAACAAGTCATGTAGAGGGAAGTTTGGATGGTGGTGAAAAATGCCTTCAAGAAGGTGAGTGGGTCCTCTAATGGCAAGCCATGAAATGAAGGTAGTATGTTGAAGTGGACGTTCTTCAACTCATAATTCCTTGTTGTCGAACTCAACTTTATACAATATGGTGAAGCCTCAATCACTGGCATTTGTATGTCTCTCAAGCTTATTGCACCGCATTGGGTTGCCAAGGCCATCACCCGGTAATTGCCCCACTCTAACTTCCTCCCCATGATCATTTTGAGGCCTCAGATTCTTCTCCATTCTCTCCCTTTTTCTGTTGGCCTAGTTCTCCCTACACAACCTTTCTATTTCCGAAATCAAAGGGATACATCCTCGTTTTTCAAGCTATGAGAATGCCTCAAAAGCATGTACCATGTACAATTGCAAAGGAAAGGTATACAAGTAAATTAAAAAAAAAAAGAAAGAAAACATCACAATTAGTAGCATCGTTCCTTGCCAACGGTACCAAAAACTTGATTGAATCCCCACAAGTGAACGAGTGTCAATGTAGTTTTACCAAAAAGTATTCCAAGGATATCAAATCTAAGGAAAAGAGTACTAATGGTACTCAATTCGTAAAACAAAAGCAATAATTCCATGATTTTATTTTTTGGGGTTTTTGATTAAGGAACACAAAATTAACGAAAGAAGAAAAATTAAAAATGAAAGTAAATTACCAATAAATGATAAAGCGTTAGAACTTTTGAGACTCGACTAATACTCCTATTTGCTAAATTAAAGAATGGGGTTTTTGAGATATTGGGTGTACTCTCCTCTTTTATTGCTTAAAACCTTTATCAAGTTCATTTAAGCTATGTCTAAACTTATTAGAAGTGTCCACTCTGCCTCACCTAACTAAAAGACTCTTTAAGCCTCCTAGAAATTTCATCGAACACCTTATCTACATATAATATATATATCCTAAGCTAGGCAAGTTTAATGCTTATGGACCTCATCTAGCCTTCATCTCTCAATCCGTCAATTAAATTTTTCTAAATTATAGTCATATTGACCAAGCACAACAATAGTCAATCAAAACAAATCCAAGGCAAACTTCAAATACAGAATGTAAAGCACAATACACATTCATTAACAAGCAAATATTCATCAATAGTCTACATCTTTAAGTCCTAAAAAGATATCAAAGCTACCATGACATGAAAGAAAAAATAAAACAATAAATAAGAAAATAGAACGTTGTCACCAATTGAAAATAGGAAGAGGATAGAAGAGAAATTGATATAGAGGAAGCCTCTTTAAGTCTTCTTCAAGAAGAATCCCTTAACCTCTCAAGCTCTTTTACTCTTCTTGAAACCCTAACCTAAAAATTCTTTCTAAGAACAAAAGACAATGTTTTTTTCATTTAATGAGGAATGATCCTCAAAAGAGAAAATAATAGGAGTATTTATGGCCCTCAAATGACCCCAAAACCATCCAATTAATTCTGACAAAAATGCCTCTTAATTGTGCCTTGGTCCCCATAAGTCTGCTCTAAGCAACCACATTCTATCTCTTCCTTCAGGGAGGGCCATGGTCATGTTATTAAGAGGCCATGACCATCGCCCCTCTCGGCCTTGAAGCTTCGTTGTGGCTTGTTCTTTATGGTCGTGGAGTGTGTATCCCTTTACTGTGGCCAAAGCATTCATTTTGGCCATCGACATGGCCTCCCATAACCATGACTATGGCCCTTCTCTGGCTTGCCATCTTATGTAAATTTTTGGGCAATAGGAGGCCACAATCATGTCCATGACCATGGCTGAGGGTGTGGCGACGAAAATTGCTCCCTTTGAGCCGATTTTTCTTCCATTTCTTTCCATCATCTGGACTCCTTTGAAAAATCACTTTTCATGCGTTTTTCATCACTTTTCTCCCACATTCTGTGCATTCTCATTCACCCTACACAAAACACGAAGAGCGTATAAATCATGGGTGATTAAATACACTTAGGGTCAAAATGCCATCTATTTATGTTTTAATTAACATGTAAATTTATCATACATCACCTTCGCTAGTTGTGAAGGAGTGGGCCATTTCCTTTCTGCTCTATTGGTCCAACTTTTCAATAGACAACTCTAGTAGGTATTTGTCTTCAATCCATTTGTCATCCCAAAACATGACCCTTTCTCCATTACCAATAATCCAACGAACTCCTTACAATTTTGTAGACCAAACTTTACTAATACCCTTCCAAAGATATGAGTTTTGACTAATGACCAACTGCGTGGGGATCTCTATAGTTCCTTTCAAATATTTTGCTATCATCACTTGGACCCAAAGTTTATTAGGGCATGCTATAAACTGCCAAGCCAACTTCAACATGAATGCTGAATTACAATGTTGTAGGTTTCTAAGCCCGAGGCCCCCTATCTTTCATTTAACACGCCATCTGCTAAGGAACCAGGCTTATAGGTTTTCCTTCTTTACTTCTACCCCACAAGAACTTCCTACAAAGGTTTTCAATCTGATTAATAGTATTCACTGGTAATAATGTTGTTTGCATGGTGCAAATTGGCAAAGAATTTAACACAGGTTGAATAAGAGTCACTTGCCCAACCAGAGATAAACTTTCTGCATGCCAAGTAGCTAGTATGTTAAAAACTTTGTCAACTACTCCCCGATCGGTATCCCTAGTTACCCGTTTGTGAAGCATGGGCACTCTCAAATATCACCCAAGGTCAGTTTCCAATTGAATCCTAACATATATACTACTAAAAAGTCACGCTTCTCTACGGGATACCTCTCTTGAACAATACATAATAGATCTTTCTTTGCTGATTATTTGACCAGAGGCAGCACAAAATTCAGCCAACACATTATTCACCAAAACAACATGCTCTATGTTTGCCCTACAGAATAACATAAGATCATCAACAAAGAATAAATAGCTAACAAGAGGGCCATTTCTACATAATTTGAGGGGATTCCAATTTCCCATCTCTTTTTTCCTTGCATGAGCTAACTGTGTTGGAACAAGGGTGGTCAACATTGAGATTTCTCTAAGTTTTGATGATGAACAAACTACAGAATTTGATCTGAGGAAGATCCACGTACGTGTGTCCAAAGTCACGTACGTGTGTTTGTGTCACGTACGTTGATAAAGTCTCAAGTACGTGAGTTCAACCGTGAACTGAAACAGAAGATAGTGGAAGATTGGGAAAAGTGATCACAAGTATGTTTGATAATATTCAAGTACGTCAGAGAATGTCACGTACGTGAGAGATATCCAAAGTACGTGAATTATGATCAGAATTAAAGTAGGAAAATTGAAGTATTCATTCAATTGAAGGCATGAAGCCACACGTACGTGTGACATACAAAGTCATGTACGTCAAATATACACAACAAGATGAAGATTTCAGTTCAGAGGATGTTTGTTTGAATTTCACGTGGATCGAGACAAACAGATGAAGCAACGGTCAAGTGTTGATTGTTCACGTACGCAAGCATAATAACTCACGTACGTCACATTGAAATAAAGTACGTGAGATGGAATTTCAAATACGTGAGATGCTCTGGAATGAAAACAGAAGCTACTGGATGGTTCAGACATAGAAGTCACGTACGTTAGATGTTATTCACGTACGTGAACTGGGGATAAGCTATGATCAACGTACATGTATGTACTTATCACGTACGTGTGATGAACATCAAGTATGGTAGCGTACGTAAGATTTATATCACGTACGTAAGAAGACTCTAACAGTGTATTAAATACGCCTCATTTAATACCACAACGGCTACATTACACCCCACAACGGTCTGAAATCAATAGAGAAGTATAAATACATGCTTGGGAGGCCATAAACATATAACAAAACATCGGGGCATTGAATTCTTACAACTAACAAGCATCAAAGCATTGAATTTCTCATTTATTGATACAATTGTTTTTGTTCTTCAATTTCATTCTTCATTTGCTTGTATCACTAGCTTTTAATCTGTTGGTGAGTGTTTGTAAACACTTTTAAAAGAGTGATTGTGAGAGGGATCAAGGGTAGATCCTTAGGTTGGTTTTTGTTCTTGATCCGGAATCAAGAAACTTGTAAGAGTTCTCACTTAGCTAGAAAGTGAAGTTGTAATCTTTGAAAAGATTGATAGTGAAAATCCTAAGTGGTGATACTTAGGTAGTGGATATAGGCATCAAGTTGGTCGATCCACTATAAGTTCTTGGTGTTCTTTCATTTATCGCACTCATTTTCGAAGAAAATTCAAAGCTTCTATTACCACACTATTCAACCCCCCTTCTAGTGTGATTATCAACTCTACATAAGATAGTCTTAAAAAGTTTCCTCAGAAGACATTCTAGAGAAATCTCACTCTTGGTACGTCTTATGAGTTCACTTTCAAATCTTAAGGCTCTTTGAAACCCTTACGCTAAACTCCTTTCATGATCCTTACAGGTCATTTCGTTCTTATCTGAAGCACCACTTCTGACTTTAGTTTCTCATAGTGAATCAAAACTAACCATCGGCTGACAAAATGACAATTCTCTTGTCACCAAATCAACCACAGCTGTTTCTCAGAAACAAGGAATTTGGAACAGAATTCCCCAACATATATCTTACTAGAATAGGAAGAATGCATATTACATATACAAAGATCAGAGGATCTAGAAACAAAATATACAAACATGAATAGAAGTTCAAAAGAATATATACTAAATGCGCAAAAATTCGCAGAGTCCAAATGAATACATATACAAAATATAGGAACAAAAGAAATATCAGAGTCAGGACACTTGGCTAACATGTGCCCGAACTGCTTACCAAGATAGCAGTGGCATTTTAGCAAGCACTACACCAAAAGAATTGAGCTCATATGTTTCCTTCCCCCATCACCACGAGGAAGAAGAACAACAAAAATTCTCTTTTGAACTCTACCTAGGAGATACTCCCCTTTCTCAGGAAATTCTGCCACCATAAAACTATATGACCATCCAAAGGAAATGTCGCATATCTGACCCTCTCAAAATCATCAGTGTAATCTAGAGCATCGAAACAACACTCTAATGTCCTGATAACATCTTGTGAAAAGATCCACATCTTACTCTTAAACTTCGGTGGTCGAGTTCTAGAAAACTTATCAATTCACTATTAGTATCGAATCTAGGTACAACCGGTGCAACTATCCGAACAACAACCACTGGCTGACCTCCAGCTCCCTGACCAGAAAAGAATCATTCAAAATATCCAAGGACGTGAACAAAATGCCCATACATATTCGACTGAATCACAGATGGTGACTTAGACTAAGGTCCTAAAACTTTAACATCTGGCATATCTCGCGAATCATACCGATCCACACCAACTTAACTGGAGGCTTTGGCTAATCATCGCCTAGCGGCCTCTTTAACTCTTTTATCCCAGCGATGCATTTCCGAACAAAACAAACAAGCAATGCATACATGCAGATGTCAAATTACAAATTATTGCCACAGTACCGAAACATAAATCAGTGTGTCGAAGCAAAGTCAGAAGGCATATAGAGGAAAATCAAACTCACTCAATCAAATATACCTAAGCTCCACACTGACCCAGACAATACGAACTTAACGCCCAGATACCACCTTTGGTATCAACATACATAACTGCTCAAATCCTCGAAATCCAGTTCTCTAATACCACCCTTGTCACGACCCATTCTCGGGACCATGACCGGCGTACGAGATGAACCATCTATGGGAGCCTGGCCCATCCCGCACAAGCCTCCACAATACAGAACTTCTACCCAAATATCATATTTAAAGAAATATGAAAACAAATAAAAGTATAATCTTTGTTTATTATAACAAAACATATATAACATTAAGTGTGGAAATTATTTCAAATTAAAACATTTGAAAACACCTCACACAGGAACCTGGTGTGGAGTACCTAACAATTCATACAAACGAGGCCCAATCAAAAGGGCTCTGACCGCAACGTCAGAATACCTCACTGAGCATCAAATGCCAAAGATTTTAGTCGTTAAGAATCACCTGCCGATGATAATAAACAGGGACAAAACAAAGAAAGGGGGTCAAACCTAGTGAGTGAGGGACAACACTCCAGATTGCCTCATACGTACCTCACAAAGCCTGGTTTGAAAACCATTGGAAAACTACCACATGCATGTATACAACATGATGAATATATATGTATACACGCTACATACGTAATAGCGATTCAAAACCATTTTGAAATCGCTTGCATCCAAAGCAAACAACATGCACAAAATCCTTTTGGAACTAAACCAGAATCTTTCAAAAATCTTTCCAAACTTTATTAAAGTTGCCTTGATTTCAAACCAAAACAAAACCTTTCAAAAACCATTTTATCGAAATCTACTTATCAGATTTCAAAACCATTTTTAGCATTGCTAGAAATTTCAGAATTCAATACTTTGCCACGTAGACAATATTATCCAGAATATCTTGAAAATAACTAAAGCTCAAATGCTTTAAAACCCAAGTGAGATTCTTTCGGAAACCTTTTTCCTTAACAAAGGTTTCAAACAAAACATCTTAAGATAAACCAAAAATTCTGAAATCCTTTTCAAAGTTATTACCAACTGTTTCAAAAACAGAACTCAAAACCCTTGTAGTTTTTCTCAAAACCTCATAATCAAAACTTTGTCTTGTAGGCATCATAATATTAATAGTATTATTTTCAAAATCATATCTTATCAGTGTGGGATTTGCCTATACTCAACCTATAGATATGGGATTTGCCTAAACTCAACTCATGAGGTTTGCCTCACCATCGCCATTAGTTGAGGTTTGCCCCACCACCGTTAAAAATCAAAACGTATTCCATAAATACCAGAGTCAAAACATAGTATGCTGAGATCCGAGTCACTCAACCACCATATTATGATTGGGGTCATGCCACCAATCCATAATCCAATCATATGCCCTCGTCATAACTACATGGCTACCAACTACCCTAATAGCTGGGTTTAACATGCATTAGTATACCAAAGGCTACGCATCACGTAGCATAATCGTCACATCTCCAAAACATATATATAGTATATTTAAATCCAAAACATAACGGTCATGTGACCGAGCATATCAAAACAAATCAGATATATATGATATAACATATATATATATATATATCATCTTTCAAATCGATTCCATAATCCATATATATATATATATATTTTTTTTTTTTTGGAAATCGAATCTTTATTTTCGAAAAGATATTCGAAAATCCAAACAAATACTGTTTATCGAAAAATGTGTCACATTTTCCAAATCGAGTTCTTAGAACAAATGTTCAAGTCAAAATTAAATCAAAGAGTATCAAACACAGAGTTAGAATACCCATTTCAAAGCCGTAATATTCCGAAACACAGCATGCACTCGGCATCAAAATCAATGAAAAACATATATATGAATATATATGTAATTTTCCCAAAAACAAAGAGGTGAATACTTATTCACATAATCCAAATTGTTTACTTTAACCAATCCTTAGATTAGTCTGATTTACATGCTACGGTGATAGCACAACAAAAACACATATAAATGGAAGAGACACAACCTATGTTGAGCTTCCAAACTCCGTAACACTGACCGCTGGTCGATGGCTGGTCACCTCAAAAACTGAGCTAAACTGAAACAAATATTTATAACCATGTCAAAATCGATGACTGTGGTAATAAAAACATGCATAAAATACAAATGCAGACTCAAACACCAACGGCGTCAGAAACCCTATTTCGACCGAAGATCTAACACTCCCTACCCAAGAATCGAAGTCCATGTAAAATTATGATTTAGTCCCTGAACTAATGTAAAATTTTATTTCAGTCTTCAGGCCTCATAAAATTACAAACTAGTCCCTCGAGACTTGACATATTACCAAATAGTCTTCAAAGCAGTCAAAATCTCCAAATTAATCCTCAAACTCTCTGATTTCACCAAATACAAAAAATGTCACAATTTGGTCCCTCTGAACTACTACTTACTCGACTTAGTCAGAGGCTAACTCGAGTTATCTGGGGTATGGTTTACTCGAGTTAATGAACATTTAACTCGAGTAAGTCACTTACCTAGATTATGCAGTTCGACCAAACACTCAAATCAATCGATAAAAATCTCTCCTAATCACATATATTAACACTAATCATCCTCCTGACCAAGAATATATACTCCAATCCATCACAACAACACAAAACCTCACCAAATCATCCTAAACCCGAATTAAACCTAAAACCTAATTTATGTGTCATACAAAAAATGTGAGGAAAGAAAGGATTAGAAACCCAATATTACCTCAAGAAATCCAAAGGAATTGTTGAGGAACCACTTGAGAGAGATTCGGAGCATCTGAGAGGAGTGGTTTGAAAAAATAACATATGTTGGTCGGTTTGGGTCTTTAAAGACGAAGAACACCGACACAATGATAACTCGAGTTACACAATGGTTAACTCGAGTTATATGGACCTCGTCTAACTCGAGTTATAATTCTGAATAACTCGAGTTGTATAGGGATCACACAACTCGAGTTACAGCTTACACTAACTCGAATTATCCACTCTCCAGACTCGCTATTCCCAAGGTTCTACAACACCAACCCTATATGTCCATTAGCCTAATCAACTATCAATCTAAACTCCAAACTCGAAATGAGGATGAGCATCTACGATCATCAATCGAAACTTCAATCACTATAGGGAATAATGCTGAAACAGGTGGGATATTACATTACTCGAGTAACACCTCTCACAAACATAATCCTCAACTCAACACTTGCATCGATTAAGATTGAAACCAAACCAAACGAAAGACTACAGAGAGCCTTACTGGAATCCGACTGGGGTATTACAGGGACAGTGGATCGAGACCAATTGGAAAGCCTAATTAAGGAGAACCAAAATCGGTTAGTCAAGGTGTGAACTGAGAACGTGGACCGCTACCAATTGGCGAGCCCAATTGATTTGGGAATGAAATGGGCCCGTAAGGCCCATTCGGCCCACGAGCCCATTGGACAATGTGTAATGTCTAATTTTCACTAATTAGACTTTACACATTGTCATACCCTGAATCGACGCGTTGAACTGGTCAGAATCGAACCGGCAAAAACCAAAACCAACCAATTGGTCTCATATGCATATGTTCCTTGTAGGGCTGCTCACGGGTCTTGGAGATTTTTGAACCGAGTCAAAAAGAATCAGAACTAAAAAATCGTTAATGTTTGACTTTCTCTGGATCGAACCATCTCGAAATTTTTATATGGGATGGTTCTAGAATCTTAAGCAATACCCGTACAGAGAGCCATCCTGAATTGAACAAAACCGAAGAACCAAGATTAGTACCGAAATATATATATATTTCAATAAGTAAATGTTAACATTTACTTGAACTTATTAAATTATTAAAATTAAATTACAACAAGTAGTAAATGAGGTCTAAGTAATTTAATGAACTAACTTTATAGATTAGCATATTTGGACATGGTGTAAGAAGCTATTATCGAATTGATATAAGTTAAGTATGAGCTTTTTAATCATAAAAAGTAGAATAAAAATATTTATGTTTACTAAAGTACTATATGTATATATATAATTTAAAATATTTTTTTATATAATTAAGGTTCATTATTAATTTATTATACTTTGAATATTAATTAAAAGATTTAAATGGTTAATAATATTAGTTAAGGAATTAGGAGTTGAGGTTTATGGTATAAGATTTATGATATTAGTTTTAGAGTATAATTTAAAGATGTTGCTTCATGTCTTTAACTAATGTTTGAAATTATATCGTTTTGAAAAAATAATAACATTTACTTGACTTATTATATAAAAAAATATTTTTTATTATAAGCTGCATTTTGTTTATATATATTTGAGTTTTGTTCCATTTAACAAAATATTGTTCATATTATTAATTTATTTTTTTCTATTTATAATGCATTTGATTGTATTTGGGACTTTAATTTTATGTTAGCGTAATTTTTTTTTGTATTTTTAAGATATGATCAATGGGATATTTTTGTATTTAAGTTGAATTATGGTGAAGAAAATATTCGATTTTTGAACCATCTCCTTTCCGTTTTCTCCATCGTGAAATCTCCTAATCTCCATCCCGTTTCGTGCCAAATTTTCGGAGATTTCAGGACTTTTGTTCGGTTCCATAGATTTTGAAATTTCTGAACCAACCCAGTCACAACCCGTTTTCGGACCATAACCGACGTACGAGGCGAACTGAACTATAGACCCGGTCATCCCACACAATCCTTGTGTAATAGAACATCTACCCAAATTCTTATTAGTAGCCGATTTATTAACCATATTAAAACCATTTAACAAATAATAGGCTTTCAAACTAATACACGGAATAATAAATCAGATAACCGAAATATCAAAATACGGAATAAATAATAATAAGTAACATTGGTGAAATCAATATTATCATATACAAAATCATAACTCACTACCCGGAGTAGAGCATCTAACATAATAGAATACTGGGGCCTGAACAATAGGGCACTCACTGCTGATGAAGATGCCTCACTGAACGTCGCAAAGATTTGCTGAAACAAACACTGAATAACCTGAAAAATGTTAAAGGGAGGGGGTGAGTAAACTCAGTGAGGAAACGACACTTCAGATTACCTTTGGGACTCACATAAACCATTCAAAAATATCACATACAAATATAAGTGTATATACAAATACACACTACATACAAAATAATAATTCAGAAATTCATTTCGAAATCGTTCGCAACCAAAGCAAACAGCAAGCAGATAGACATACAAAATATATATGTATGTATCATATATGAAGAACATATATGAGACTAGAAACAGAAAAGTAACTATATAAGGTATGATCTCCACCACTAAAGAAACAGAGTACATACGTCTAGCCGGACACACGACTACCATAATACCCTGTTAACTGGGCTTTGACTGCACATTGGTATACCAAATGCTACATTTATCCTACATAGCATAGGTGCCATGTCAAAGTGAGTGTGTGTGTATATATATACCAAAAACAGAATACCGAGTATGAATAATCACATATGCCGAATTATTAATTAGACAAACAATTAATTATTTAGATTCCAGAATAAATTCAAACACAATAAAAACGTATAGGGTTCAGAAGACAGACTATGTTTTTGGACTATGTTTTCAGTCTTCTTAGTTTTGTTGTTGAGAGTAGAGAGAAGAAAAATTGAATACAAGCAATTTAGAGTGGTGCCAATTCTCCATGGCTACATCAACTAACTAAGTTCCTCACTTAGAATTTCCCAATTCACTATACGAAGATTGATTCCTGTTTAATCCAACAAGGCCAATACAACGAGGTTGATTGCAGCTCACACCTCCAAAGCCTAACCCAAGGTTGATTCCAGCTCACACCTCTAAGGCCAACACAAGGTTGATTTCTCCCTAGGCTTACACATCTAAAGCCTTTACAATATTGTTTTCTATAGGCTAACAACAAACCTGACACTAACTTAAAGTGTTTACAGAACCCTTACAAGGTTTACAAATGAGAAACAAAGTGGTGGGATTTTTGTGTATGTGAATGGAGCAAAAATACCCATAACAAAGTTAATTTTTTATCACCAAATGTATAATTGTTATAGCAAGGAGTTAGGTGCTTATTTATGTCCTTTAAACCTCTATTTGTAGTGTTTGAGACACCATTGAAGTTGATTGTACCATTGGAATAGTGTAGAGCCCCGTTAGAAATCAATCATAAAGCATTTTTTTTGTTAACAACTCCCACTAGTCAACTACCCAAGTCACTAGTCGACTCATGGCTTCAGATTTACTTATTTGTTCCTCGTTAGTTGACTCACCAACTCCATGGGTCGACTACCCAACTTACATATCCGTTATATGACCGTTGCGCATCACGTGAATATCATTTCTAGTCAATTTGAGCAATCATGATCTTCATGGGTCGACTCACCATCTTCATTAGTCGACTCCCTACTTCATTAGCCAACTCATGGTCTCACCAGTCGACTACCAGCCATATTTTTTGCTCCTGTTTGTCCGCCAGTCGACTACTCAAGGTCTGAAACATCTTTTCTAGATTTTTCTTGGTCTTCATTAATCTTGAATTTGTTTTCTTTCTCAAATACAATCTTACTAAGTTTTGTACATTAATCAAAACATAGAAGGAATAAAATATTAAGCACACTTGGTTCAACAATCTCCTCTTTTTTGATTGATGACAAAACTTAGGAATAATTCAATTCTTCCAAGTTTGTACATATCAAAGTTTAGCACAAATTTGATCAAGGCATAAAGCCTTGTCTTGAGTGACATTGTTGGTACAAAAAATCATGTAGTTCAATATGTTTTCAAAGTGCCAAAAAAAAATTCTCCCATTTTTCTTTGCTTAAAAATCATCTCCTCCTATTCATTCTCACTTTGCTTAAAAATCCCTTTGCACAAAATTCATTCTTTCTAGCATTTTCTCCCCATTTTTTGACATCAATAAAAAATGCAATATTAAAGTTAAATGGAGCTAATATCATAATCAAATAAAATCTAAACATAAACAAGATTACGCTCCCCCTATCAAAAACAATTTATGCGTAGAAAAAAAAAATTCTTTCTCCCCTTTTGTAAAATAATTTGTGCATAGTTTCAAAAACAACTATTCTACACCTATTTGTTTCAAACTTATGTCCAATCCAAACAATTTCTTAAATCATCAAATTTTCAAAAACTCATGCAAGTATTAACGATTAACAAGCATAACATGAAAACTAAAAGATTAAGGATTAGGATTACCTAATGTGCCGAAAGGCACAAATATGCCAATGGATCACCATCATCACTTGATGAAGAACTATCATCTCTTCTTTCCTTCTTCTTTTCAAGTGTTTTCTTCTTGTTTCTTCCTTTTGACTCCATTGCATCCTTCTTTTTCTTTTCCATCAAGTTTTTATACTTTTTGAATTTCTTAGAGTAGAACTTCATCTCTTCATCTCTTCATCATCACTACTTAAGCTCTCATCACTTTCCTCTTCTTTAAGATGAGTGCAAGCTTTTAATGCCATTCCATGCATGGATCTTCCATTTCCTGACCTTAGCATAATCTCATAATTTATGAGTGAGCCAACTAGAGCACTAAACTCCAACGAGTTTAAATCTTTGGACTCCATAATGGCGGTGATTATTGCATCCCATTCTTGAGGCAAAGACCTCAAGATCTTCTTCACCTTCTCACTAATAGAGATTGGTCTTCCAAATTGGGCAATGTCACGACCCGTTTTCGGACCATTACTAGTGTACAAGACGAACCAAACTGGAGATCCGGTCCATCTCGCACAAGTCTCAGAGAATCAGACTTACTACCCAAATTATTCATTTATTAACTATTATTAACCATTTAATGATATAAACCATTTTTTATAAGAAAACATATACCAAATGTAAATATATCAAAATATAGTGTGAGTGTAAACATATAGCGAAAATAAATCAAGGTAAATCAAAATAAAAAACTTAAATTCCAGTAACACAACAACATTCCGGTGTGGACCTCTAATACAAAACGAAGAGCCTGATCAAAAGGGCATTCTAACCAATGGAGAAGACGCCTCACTGAGAAGAAGAGGAGGACGGATGGTTGCTGAGCCAAAACTCAACCTGAAAATGTTAAGGGGGTGAGTAAATTCAATGAGGAATAACACTCCAGATCGCCTCATACGTGCCTCACACAGACTGTTTTAAAAACATTTGAAAATACCGCATGCAATATGTAGGAATACATACATATACACTTTACATAAAATAATACTTTCAAAATTCATTTTGAAATCTTTCATAGACAAAGCAGACAACATGCAACATATAGAATACATAAATATGTATATATATACACACACATATCTATATATATGTGTACATATATATATGTATGTATGTGTGTATATATATATATATATATATATATATATATATATATATATATATATATATATATATATATAACAGGGTGGATAAGGACCAGACAGAATCAGACGGATATCAGACTTGTGGCTATGCCACAAGACAGAATCAGAAAGAGTGCGTGTGCCTGGCCGGATACATGAAATAGCAAATACCACACTAAAAGGGGGTTGAATAGTATGGAACTTGAGGCTTTGAAATCTTTTCGTTAAGGAACGTAATAGACAAACTAAAATAGTAAAGAACACAAGGGAATTAGAGTGGTTCGGCCAAACACTTGCCTACATTTACTACCTAAGTATCACCACTTAGGATTTCCACTATTCTCAAACTTTTTCTTACAACTTTCACTTTTAAGCTAAGTGAGAACTCTTACAATTCTTGATTCCGGTTCAAGAATAAACCAGCGTAGTATCTACCCTTGATCGCAACCTCACAAACATTCTATTTATGAATGATAAGTCGCTCACCAACTGATTTGAAACAAGGATACAAGTAACTAAGAATTCGAAATTAGCACAATAAAATTTATATCACCAAGAAAATGAACAAGGCTCAAATTCATGTTGCAATCTGTTTGTAGGTCATTGTTGTATATCTCTTGATTGCTCTGAAAGTCTATTTATACCTCCTGATGTTTATCTAGCCGTTGAAACTCATAATATGCCCGTTGGAGTGTGAAATCAATCTTGATTTTCTATCTTTTTCAGTGGTTACTCGAGTAACACAAGTATCTACTCGAGTAACTTCGTTGTTGATGCTCTAGTGTTGAATCCATCTTTGACTTACTCGAGTGAGACTAGTCTCTACTCGAGTGATCAATCTTATATGACCGTTGAACATTGATTTCTTCCCTTTTTAGGCTTGATTGACTTGGATCTCTCAAATCTATAAATATCCTTACTCGAGTAATAAAATGTCTACTCTAGTTACTCTGATTTGTTTCACTTCTGGAACTTCTGAATCTTGGACTTACTCGAGTGAATGATGGCTCTACTCGAGTACATGTCTCCACTGGGTGATTTATTGAAATTCCAAGTCACGATTACTCAAGTAACTTGTAGTTCTACTCGAGTAACTTCCTCATCCAGCAGCCTTCTGGATCTAGTTCTTACTCTAGTAATTAGGGGCTCTACACGAGTACATCTTGTCTCATGTATTTTGGCCACCACGTTTGGTTGAGTAAGATTTGGAGTTGGTCGAGTAAATTTGCTTTTACTCGAGTAATAATGAACTCTAGTCGAGTGAACTCTGAAAGTCAATTTCTCCTGGTACGACACTTACTCGAGTAATGTTGAGGCATACTCGAGTAACCTCATTTTTCCTCACATAACTTCATCCTTTTGCAGCCTTGTTTGGTTTGTCTTTTGGATAGCTAATTTACCAATATTTGTTCATCATGAAAACATAGGTGGATCTAAATGTGAATCACCATTGGTTCCACAATACACGGTCATCAGAATACCCCGATAACTCCGACCTTCACAGAGCAGTGCTATACCAGAGGCTACATTACCTCGTAGCTAGGTGTCCCTTATCTAAAATATAATATAACATAATATATATAACAAACAATCAAGTAGCATAATTTATTTGCAGAAAATTTATATATATAATTATTTATATATATATATATCAAAATCAGATAATAAGTGTATTTATTAATCACATAATTCATTTTATTATTTACCCGGACTATTGTTAATTCAATTTCAGAATTTAGCCAGAAACGCCAAAAACATATAATTTTGAAAACACAACCTATGTGTCTAAAGTTGTTATTCTCACCTGGAGATCCAGAAACAAAATAGCCAGTCAAGCCCTACTAGCCGGTGGCTGGTCCTACTAGCACGAACATGAAGCTGAAACAAAAGTAGACAGAACAATTATTAAAATGCGATGTTAGTGTTGTGGCGGTACCGAAATGCGTGATAATGCAAATGCAGACTCGAACGCTCGAGCAACGCTTAGAATTCTACTTCTAAACGCAAGTCTAAAATTATAATTCCAAAATTACACATCGGTATAAAATTACTCTTTAGTCCTCGATCCTCAAAAAATTACAGTTCCGTCCCCAAAATATTCTAAATAAATAAATTAGCCTATAAGACCCAAAAAATCATTAATTAATCCTCAAAATTCCTAAAATACTCAAATTAATCCTCCAACCTAGGCAAAATTATATTTTAACCCCTAAATGCAAAATTACTCAAATGGTCCCCAAATTGGCAAATTACACAAATGGTCCAACTTTTGATTCAACCGAAGAAAATCGATTCTAAACACCCACATTGATAGATCTTAACCTCAGGAACTGAAATATATGATTGGTTTCTCAAAAACAACTCCAAATTGCCAAGAATCAAGCAACCCGTAGCTAACCCTAACCCAAACAAAAGCTCATCAAATCTCTTGATTCAAGACTTGATTCTTGTTAATATAAGTCCTATCTAACATATTC
This sequence comes from Flueggea neowawraea, assembly GCA_948243855.1. Classification (NCBI taxonomy): domain Eukaryota; kingdom Viridiplantae; phylum Streptophyta; class Magnoliopsida; order Malpighiales; family Phyllanthaceae; genus Flueggea; species Flueggea neowawraea. The sequence goes on from CAODLS012753837.1 coordinate 18,200, forward strand.
TAGTAAGCCCAAACATTTTTTCATCAGAATTCATCCAAAAATTCAAACTCCAATTGAAATTCGGCCAAAGAAGCAAGTCGGTATTGAAAGCATGAAAATGAGTTAATCACCAATAAAGAGATGTAATCTTACCTTAGAAATTGATTAGGAATGTTGGACGAACAATGAGGAAGAGTCTCAGACCGTTGGGAAAGATTTTGGTGAGAGAGAGGTGAGTAAATGATGAAGGATCTTGTTGTTGGGGTGCTTTAAAAACTGTTAGATCGATGCTCACGTACGTCATTTTGGCCCTCACATACATCAGGAGACCCTCACGTACGTTACCCAACATCTAACGTATGTTATCGGGGTGAAAAATCATGTCCAGAAGCATCAGACCCGACCTCATGTACGTCAATTTAAAGCTCACATACGTGAATCATCCCAAAAACCCAGATCACGTACGTCAGACGTTGAAACATGTACGATGTAAAAAAAATCACCTTACGTACGTAAGGCATGCGTTATGCATGTTATTTCTTAACAAACGTACGTAAGGCACACTATTTTTGCTTTCTTTGGTTTTTCTCGCTTTTAGACACATGTCAGACCCTTCTCGAGGCTTGATCACTCCCGACCTTACATCATAACATCATCCAACATCCTTCAAAACTTAATTAGCACCTCAAACACTAAAGGATAGAATCAAAATGGAACGGATCAAAACAGGATTGGATGGGAAGCTACAGAAGATTGATCGAAAACGGATGGGATATTACAGGTAATACCATTTGTGATTTCAAAAAATCGGTATAGCATACTAGTGATGCATTCTCTATCATTCATGGTGAATAACTCATAGTCATGTAAAAGCATATTGATTTTAGTCTCCTTGACTAGAGTTGTTCCTTCATGTATAACTTCTAGCATCTCCCATATTTTCTTTGCATTTTCACAAGAAGAAATTCTATTGTGCTCTTCTTGATTCAAAGCACAATATAAAGAGTTGAGTAGCCTTAGAATTTATACTAATAGACTTCCAATATTCATCATTGAAATCTTTATATACCTTATGTGTGCCATCTTCATTCTTGGGAATTTTAGGGCCAAGAACAATCACCTTCCAAAGCTCTATATCATATGCTTGAATAAAAATAGACGTCTTTTTCTTCCCATAAATAAAATTAGAACCATCAAATAAATGAGGGATGTAAAAAGAATCACCGGAAACACATGGATTAGGAGGACCGAAATCCATTTCTTTGATGCGGATCTTTACTCCAAGGATGTTAAGCTTTCTTGAATGGAGACCCACTCTGATACCACTTGTGGACTATGTTTTTGGTCTTATTAGTTTTGTTGTTGAGAGTTGAGAGAAGATAAATTGAAAACAAATAATTTATAGTGGTTTGACCAATTCTCGATGCCTACGTCCACTAACTAAGTTCCTCGCTTAGGATTTCCCAATTCACTATACGAAGATTGATTTTGGCGTAATCCAACAAGGCCAATACAATGAGGTTGATTGTAGCTCACATCTCTAAAGCCTAACCCAAGGTTGATTTCGGCTCACACCTTTAAGGCCAACACAAGGTTGATTTCTCCTTAGGCTCACACATCTAAAGTCCTTACAATGTTGTTTTCTATAGGATAACAACAAACCTAACACTAACTCAAAGTGTTTACAGAACCCTTACATGGTTTACAAATGAGAAACAAAGTGGTGAGATTTTGGTGTATGTGAATGAAGCAAAAATACCCACAACAAAGCTAATTTTTTATCACCAAATGTAGAATTGTTATATCAAGGAGTTAGGTGCTTATTTCTATCTTTCAAGCCTCTATTTATAGTGTTTGAGACACCCTTGAAGTTGATTGTACCGTTGGAATAGCGTAGAGACCCTTTGGAAATCAATCATGAAGCATTTTTTATGTCGACAGCTCCCACTAGTCGACTCATGGCTTCAGATTCACTTATTTGTTCCTCGTTAGTCAACTCACCAACTCCGTGGGTCGATTACCCAACTTACATATCCGTTATGTGACTGTTATGCATCACATGAATGTCATCTCTAGTCAATTTGAACAATCATGATCTTCATGGGTCGACTCACCATCTTCATTAATCGACTCCCCACTTCATTAGTCGACTCATGGTCTCAACAGTCGACTACCAGCCATATTTTTTCTCTTTTTTGTTCGCCAGTCGACTACTCAAGTCTGAAACATCTTTTCTTGACTTTTTTTGGTCTTCATTCATCTTGAATTTTTGTTTTCTTTCTCAAATACAATCTTACTAAGTTTTGTACATTAATCAAAACATAGAAGGAATCAAATAGTAACCACCATTGGTTCAACATATGTGTCTGAAGCTGTCATCCCACTCATCTGGACACCGAGCTAAATAATCCAAATTACGGTCCACTGGTGAATGGCTGGTCGTTTCAAATGTCAAACAAAGATGAAACAGAAACGATTCATAACAGACTCAAACATGGTAATCGTGGCAATACCAAATGGGTGATTTGCAAATGCAAATGTAAGCCCTCAAAGACCCTGAAGAACCTATTTCGATCAAAGATCTCTTGCTCTCGTCTCGAAAATTGAACATCTCGTAAAATCATGATATAATCCCTCAAATTTTTTAAAATTACATTTTAGTCCCCAAGACCTCAAAAAATACAGATGAGTCCCCAAACTTTTCAAAATTACAATTCAGTGCTCCAACTAGTCAGAATTTGCAAATAAGTGCTCAAACTCTCCAAAATTCTATATTTGACCCAAACATGCAAATATTACATTTAGTCCTCCAATTATTCAGAATCGTAACTTAGTCCTCAAATATTCAAAAATTATGCTTTTGGTATAAAATCATCCAAAAACACAGTACTCTCGATTCAACCAGTAAAAATTGTTATAATCACCTACATTAACTCCAATCAACCTCAGAAACTCGAAATCTATAATTGGTAAAATAATTCAAAATCTCCAAAAATTGGACCAAAACCTAACCTAACTCTAGCCCACTCAATAACTCTTCAAATTTCATGAATCCAAGCTTAATCTAAGTTCCTCTAGACTTTTTTCTATGATTATCTAACAATATCTAACAATATTTCAATAGAAATCAACATATCTGAGCCAAAAATGCAATTTCGGCCAAAAAAGAATTTTAAGATTAAATGATGTAATAAGAGGAATGAAAGGTCGACCTTACCTTAAGAGATGCCCAGGAGTGATGGGAAAACAATGGGGAAGTGATTCAGACGAGTTTGAGAGAGTTTTGAGTGAAAAGAGAGTGAGAACCGAGTGGGTCGGGTTGGGTATAAATAGGCTGCAGAGGTCATTAGGCGACTACCTAAAGCTGGAAGTCGACTACTAAAGAACTTGCTTCATTAGTCGACTATCCAAAGGGGTTAGTCAACTACCTAAGTCATGGGATGACTATTAAGGATTGTTTCCTCACAAATTGATTTCTTCCACTTGTTTCTTTCAATCCCATCGAACAACACCAAGATCAAAAGTCATAAATCACTCAAAAACATTATCAAACATCTAATATTTATCCCAAATACTAAATCACCATCACTACATCCAATGATCAAATCAAGACTGAATAGAATACAACAATGGATCCAGTCAGAACGGCGGGGTACTATATACTTCCCCCTCAAAAGAAATTTGTCATCGAATTTTCAGACAATGATGGATCAGAATGACCATAGGTGAACTCTAAACTCTAATATAACTCAAATCCCTAATTATATGATATTCTAATATCTCAACATCAGAAATCGACTTCCAGTCTCTAAATGAAGCCATAACATGAACCTCTAACATGTCCATCCCTAAAACCTATTAACGTTCCAAGGCGCTCAAATCCAGATATACAGATATTCAGAGATACACCAAAATCACCAGTGCAACTCAACTCCTTCATACCCTTGAATTCGGATGCTAAAACCAGACCAGTCTCCATATCGGAGCATAATCCAGGACTTGGACATATCATCCACAGAGAAGCAGATTAGGATTTTGCTAACACTCTAAATCAATCACTCCCAAATATGCAAACATATAGATTGTGCAGAATTAGAGATAGAGAATACTGAAAAATGTTAATGCAGAGAAATTCAAATGCAGAAATAAAGGATTCAGACTTATGCATACCATGATTACAAACATGTGAAAATGATTGCTAAATATCAGAATTGTAATTCAATTCCAATTTTAATTCTAACATAATCGAAATTTCAATTCCAATTCTAATTTTGCAATCTAAACAAACCCTAAAATAACTTCAACTAAGACAATAAATATTCATTTATAATATGCACTAACAGAATAATATTCTTAATAAAGATAAATCAAATACAAAAGGGTGATGTGCAAAAATAGGCAAGAAAACAAAAAATCATTTCACAAATACAACAACATTTGAAAAATATACCAAAAATAAAAAAACAAAATAAAATATTCATAAATACAATAATTTGACCGCGTGTTGACGATATGATCAAACCATTGATTGCGCTTTGACCAAACCATTTAAGCCAATGAGAAAGAGTACAACCCGAGTACATAGTACAACTAGAGTACATAGTAGTGTTATGAAGGCTCTGTTGACCATCAAATAACGAGTACATGTGGAGTACAATCTGATTATAGATAGTGTTAATAAAGACTCTTTTGACTAGTATAACTGAGTACATATGGAGAACAACACGAGTACAATTACTATAACAACAAAACTGAAACTCTTTTGACTAGTATAACCAAGTACATGTGGAGTATAACACAAGTACAAAATCGAGTAGAATAATAAAATGAGATCAAATGAATCAAGTTATTTAACACTTATTAGTTAGACCAACAAAATCTCTACAAGAAAATGAGTACAACAAGAGTACAAATAGAGTACAAAATGAAAAACTGAGAATAAATTAGGGTCTGATTCTATAATTGTCAAGTATAGAGTACATTTAGAATACAACTACCATTTAGTTTAGAGTACACTTGGAGTACATTTAAAGTACATTACAAATCAGCTAATGTATTTGAACGATTCTTGTACTTCGTCCTTGAAGAATTTTGTATAACTTCGACTCATATAGCTACTGAGGATGCTGCTCTTCACTTTTCCCTAAGCATTACCGAAAAAACAAACAGAAACAATGAACTCAACATATTCAAACTAAAGTATAATAAAATGCACTGGTCAACCACCTCTTTCTTTCTCTATGATTTTCTCTCTAGTGAATAATTACAACATCATAGATAAAAAAAAAACTTGAATCTGCTGAACTCATGATTTCTTCACCAAAACAGATCTGCATATGAAACAAGATCTGGCATTTCAAGATCTAGAGTCGAACAAATCAAAGATCAAAACCTCATGAGAGCGAGAGAGAGAAATAAGAACATTTTTGAACATCTCTGTCGTCGTCACAGCTTCATCAACAACGTCATTATTAATCTCAAATCGATGGAAAAGGAGAGCAAATCTGGTTCAAACCGTGAATGAGTGAAGTCGAACTGGAGTAGAGAAAAGAGAGAAGAGAGAATGGGGATTAACGGAAGGAAACCCGAGGAAAAATGAGATCGATAGACAAAAGACGAGAGAGGGAATGAGAGCTAAGATTGCATTTAGATGAGGAGAGGAGAACGAAGGAGAGAAGCGGAGAAACGTCGAGATCGACAAAGAGAAAAGAGATGCGACGAAGGAGGGACCAGAGACGGAGACAAAGAGGAGCAAAATAAGGCAGCGGAGGAGAATAGGGTGGCAGAGAAGAACAGTGGCGACATAGATTAGGGTTAAAGAAGAGAGAGAGAGAGAGAGAGAGTGTGAGTTGTAGATGGAGAGATAGGAAGAGAGAGGTGAGTGAGGAGAGAGAATTAAAAAATAGATATAAATATTGTTGTATTATAGAATACATAATTAAAAATGTGTTACAATAATTATGTTTTAAAAGGATGTTGTAAAATTGAAAACATAAATAAAAAAAAGTATAGCAAGTGTAATTTCCTCAATACAAAACAACTTAAATTACAAAATCCATTAAAAAACTATAATTCCCAACATAAAACATGAAATAAACTTTTTCATAAATTTAATTCTCCATAAGCACAACTATCATTATCAATAATCTCCATGTCTTCTTTTCTTGCGCATGATACCCTACAAAAGTCATTTGTGAATTAGTACTCATCTATATTCACGTCCTCCGTTATCCTTATATTATGTTAAAAGACAAATGCAAGGTAAAAGTGAAAAAAAAACATCACAATTTGGTCAAACATGTTCATTCTGAAAAAATTTCTTTAATTGAGGAAAATGATTTGGAGATGATAGGAATATGCCGATTATCAAGAGATATAATTTAGCTATCTCTATTATCAAATCAAAAACAAACATATATATATATATATAAAGAAGCTATTAAGAAGCAAATAAGAATTACTAATGTTACCTTAAAATGAAAGGATAGTTCTGTTTTATTAATGTTAACTTAAAACCAGAAGCAATCCTAAAATATGGTTTTTAATGAATCTCGAACAATCAACAAATTACCAGGTTGCAACTCCATCAGAAAATTTATTCTGGTATGTTTTGTTAATTAACTTCAAACTGACACAATGTAATACAACTAGACAACTAGTACTGAATCACCAATTTTTTTCCAATACTGCTATTTCCAGCTTGTATTGAGTAACTTAATCTCCAACATCAATTCTTCCTCTATCCGAGAAATTAGAATCAAACTTGAAATGCAGATTAAACTAAATAACTTCTTTAACAACTCAAAACTGATAATAAACATAAAAAGAAATAAAACCTGACCTGAGCTGAAAGTGTTAGTGTAGGTGCTCTAGGAGCCAACCATTAAGGGCACCATATAAGTAACAATAACAAAATATAAAAAGGCATGTTTTCGTTTCGCTAATTAATATGATAGCAGAATCATTTTGGTTGGTATAACTAGATCAACGAAACGATGTTCACGATATAGTAGGTCCACACCTTGTGTGCCATGGATGGCGGGGAACACATTGGTACTTGAACACTATATCTAAATGTCCATAGTCAACTATTGTCAGTATTGGGCGTCGACAATCAGTGAGGTTATTACATGGTTTGGTTGGTTCCATTTCCCTATGGAAAGCAGTTATGTGATATCTAGACCAAACATGTAGGCACACAATTAAGAGTTAATGTGGGTGCTGGACTGACCCGCTGTTGAGAGACCACATGGTACATTACTTGAGTGTCAATGGAGAACTCTCAACTGTGGAAGATGGTGTAACTAGTCCTTTGACTTGAGATCACCACGGCATGCTAATGTTTAGTCATGTAACTTTAATCCCATTCTACGTAACCTTATTAGGGTTGCTAAAAAGGTGAAGGTTGGGTTGCATCACGAAACATTTGAGTATGGTGTGTGATCAAGATAGGATTGTCACCCTTAGTAATATGAGGTAAGTGTCTTATTGAGCCTATCAATTGAGTAAAGAGAACTTAAATCCATGGCCAT
>CAODLS012753842.1:0-29804 GCA_948243855.1 Flueggea neowawraea
TCCACCTTCTTCCTCAACAAACCCAGAAACTTCATGTTGCATCCTCAACAAAACCCAGAACCATCAAACTCACTAAAACAGCCCCCAAACTTTCTGTTTTAACTTCTCCTTTACCAAGAAATCATCAACTCATCACCCATCCTTAGTCCATCAAAAACCCAACCAAAAGTAACTCTAAACATGTTCTGAGTTAATAACAAACCAAAGCTAATCCTCTACGAACAATAGACAACAGAACAGAAATGACTTGAAACATAAAATAAAAGAAGAAAATGAGTTGGTTTCCTTACCTTACTTGAAGAGAACCCACAGAGATTGAGAGAGAAGGAGAGAACTGAAGTTGGAGGACAGAGAATGAAGAAAATGAGTGGAGAAAGAACAGGAATGGGCGATGGAAGGTGATTAAATAGCAGAAAAAAATGGCACAGATGGGCGGTGCAACTGAGTTCAAAAAAGAAGAAATGACAGTTGGGGCAGTGGAGATTTAAAGCAACAGAAGTAATACGGCATCGGTTTACCAAGAGATTGCCCAGCACAGTTGACTGAACGACATGCGCGTGCTCGGACGACAGGAACAAGGGCAATGCGGCACGTCGTTCGGGTGGTCTTCTTTTGAACGAGATATTCGAACAACAATCAACAAATGTGGATGACAACCTCCCCAAGTACAAACGACATGTCACATGCACTGAACAGATGAACGACTTGTCACTCCTCTTCCTTTGGAATCCTTTTTTAATTTTGATTTTTAACAAATTTCCACATAATTAATCAACTATAATCACTTCAAAAATTCACTAATCACCCAATTAATATTTAAAAAACAAAAATATAATTTTCACATAAATAAAAATATTTTTATTATTTTCAAATAAATAGGAAAATTACCAAAAATTATAAAAAAATTATTGAAAAACTTTATCAAAAATAATCCAAGGAATAATTATCAATAAAAATAAATCTCAAAAATACGAGATATTACATGTATGTTATCGAATGAAATGATAAGATGGGATTTCACTTGTTGGGACATTTAATGTCAAAATCCCGTAGAATTCAAGAATTATATATGTGATATAATTGGAAATAGTTTCCTTACCTTAATAACCATGTTACATTTTATTTTTATGCGTATGATAATGAACGTTGCGCTAGTATATATTTGTAGGACCGCTCAATCAAATTTCTAAGTTGAAGAATAAAATCTCTGCCACAAAATATTAAGTCCATTAATAGTGCTACCTATGCAATGATGCAACAATGGCTTTATTAGTTGTTGGAGGTTCTGCCAAAGAAGGGTGCCGCTTCTAACTAAGTCAGTTTCATCATGGTTCACAATGGTAACCATTATAGTAATGCATCCATTGTGTACAACCCTCTTGAGTGAAAGATAGAAACATTAATGTAATGCATCTATTTTCACCCTTGTAGTGCATTTGGGTTTGGGACTTAACTAGCTTTATAATGGTAACCATTACGTTAATACATCCATTATATCTAGAGGCATAAAGTTGGTTGTTATTTCATTCAAAATATGAACTAGAACAAAGGGTTATTGCTCAATGATGTATGATAAATTTACACATTAATTCAAGCATAAGTAGATATCATTTTGGCCCTAGGTGTACTTAATTGTCCACGAATTTATAAATATTTGTGTTTTGTGTAGGGTGAATAAAATGCATGAAATGTGGTTGAAAAGGGATGAAAAATTCATGGAAAATGTTTTTTTGAAGTGTCAATGTCACGACCCAAAACTGGGCCGAGACAAGCGTACGAGGCGAACCGTCTACGGGAGCCCGACCTCAAAGAATCAGAACATACTACCCAAAACATTTAATTATTAATTAAAAATATTTAACGAAATCATTTATCATTTAAAGCATAAGTAGTAAAATAGATACTATAAATCAAATGATAATATATCCAAAATATATCGTGAATATATAATATGTCAAATACAAATGACAAAACCTTTAAACCTACAACATCCCTGTGTGGAACTCTAACAAAAACAAAAGAAGAGCCTGGACAAAAGAGCATCACCAACCAAAAGATGCCTCACTGGTAGTCAAGATGCAGAATGGTTGTCGAAGCCAAAAGTCTGTGCACTTGAGATAAAGGGAATCAAGTAGACAGAGAAACAAATGGGGTCAAGCCCAGTGAGGAATAACACTCCAGATTGCCTCATACGTGCCTCACAAAGACTGTTTTGAAAAAATTTCGAAAATACCGCAAGCAAATATATATAAGTATATATACGTATATATATACACAAACTATATATATAATAGTTTTCAAAAGAATTCATTTCATAAGGGTTTGCAACCAAAGCATTCAACAGGCATGTAGGCTTTAAAATCCTTTTTCAGATTCAAATCATATTTTGCAAGTCAAAACTCATATCAAATACATGGGACAAACAAAAAGGTGTACATCCAATACTAATACAAAGTGATGTGGACTATGCCTACATCGATAACAAGTCATGTGGGTTTTCTCAAAGCATTGGTATACCAAAGCGTTGGAATTCGTAACTAAATATGACATTCGTATAAAGGATAATGCAGCGGAAATAAAAAAAAATTTGTCCTAGAATTCCACCAAGGATCCATGCACATCAATATAAACAACTAGGGTTAGGGTTTTACCTTGAAAAACCAAAGCTCGATTGTATGAACGAATGAATTGTTGATGCAGCTTTTAGTATAAACTCGAAACCCTTTCAACTACGTTGCCTTTGCGCAAATGTGACCAATGGTATCCACATGAACAAATTTCCTTGGATTGGTGGAGTGAACTAGGACTTAGAATCTCTATTCTAATTCTCACAAATAATGTTTTCTCTCTTTGTTTGTGACACTCACAAATTCGGCCAAGCCATGAAAAAAAATAGAAGAATGAGACTCCTATTTATAGGTACATAGAAACCCTTAAATAGGCACATTAGGGATCCCCTAATTCTTGTCTTGCAAGAACAAGGATACCTAATTAGTCAACCCCCTTTATAAATTCGGCACAGTCCTAAAAGAGGAGCAAGAATTCGGCCTACACTCGTAAAAAATAGGAGAACAAATTTGGCCTCCACACCAAACCTTACTAGGTTTTCTATCCCTTGTGCAACAAGCATAAGGATTCCTAATCCTATTTATTGAATGCCGAATTCTACAAGGCTTTTTTATATTTACTGGGCTTTTAATTTTATGATACATTATCATGAAATAAATCACTCTATTATTAATATCTTATGGGCCAAAATTATGTCAGACATAAATAACCCAAAACAATATTAAAAAGTGAATTAAATTAAAAAAACCATTACATTAATGGATTATATCTTATATCATAAATATGATATAAATTATAAAGCCCTGAATTATTAAAAATTAATCAAATTAATTATACTAATAATTCATTTGACAAATGAGAGAACATTTGTAATCCAATCCAATTCGTTTTATTGTGTGACCTAATAGGCCCACTCGAGATTGGCAATGGGCCTCGTCCCAAAACACTGGGGCCCAAAGTCCATAAGCGGTATCTAGTAATACATTATGGCAACCCAAAATTGAGTGGTATCGGTGATCCGAGTTACCCTTTCATAGTTTGATATTTAGTCATTTTGTCTCACGATATCTGTATTAAGCATAAGGCATGGTCAAATGTCAACCTTATATTCCTTAAAGCGTTTCTTGATCCTAAGTAGATTGATATTCAAATGACATTGATAACCCCTTTTATCAATTCATTTGAGTATGCATACATTCCATCAATCCTACTCATCAAGTGGCCTAAAGATATGACTCTTCTTTAGAGGAACAAATCTATCACTCTCACCATCACTCCTTTACAAGATTCATGGCATATCCAATCATAGTCTTTATTGTTATCCTGTTAAGATAACGTTTGACTAAGTTAAAATATGCGATTCCTCATGTAGGAGTCGACAATCAGTTTTAGTCAAATGAGTCAAACATCACCACTGTATGAAAGCTACTTCTGACATTGATCCATGAAGTTCTTTCATAGCAGGTCAGTCTAATACATGTTCCCTAACATGTATCTATGTTCTAAGTAACATCCCATATCCATAATCAGTAAAACGTGATTATCCTCTTAGCTACATACTAAGGCTTCTCATCATTCCCATGATAACAATCGATTAGGGACTTTTAGAATAAAATTCTTTTTAACTTGTGGTTTTACAATCAAGTCACACTCGATGACATAAGAAAAACTATTCATGGAAGTTTTATTGTCATAAAAACTATAATATTTCATTGATATGAGATAAAATGCCTCTTTATTAAATAATAAATGCAATGACAATGTATATCAATGATTGGACTAGGGCACAAAATAAAAAACTCCCACTTGCACTAGTCTCAATCAGGAACGAACCTAACACCTAAAGACCTGATGTGTCTTTCATGTTTTGGTTCAGGGATAGCCTTTGTCAAAGGATTTGCTACATTGTAATTAGTATCAACCCTGCATATCTTAACATCTCCTCTTTCAACTATCTCTCGAATAAGGTGGAAACGTCTGAGTATGTGCTTGGCTATTTGATGTGATGTAGGCTCATTGGCTTGAGCAATAGCCCTGTTGTTATCACAATATAAGTGTACTGGGTTTGCGATGCTTGGGACAACATCCAAACCAGTAATGAACTTCTTGAGTCAAACAACTTCCTTTGCGCATCCAACGCGGCTATATACTCAGACTCTGTAGTAGAATCGACCACGGTGTCTTGCTTGGAGCTTCTCCAGCTGACAACACCTCCATTCAAATAAAACACATAACCAGATTGCGATTTGAAATCATCATGGTAAGACTGAAAGCTAGCATCAATGTAACCACTTAGGAAGAGTTCACCTTCTTGTCTCCCATAGACCAAGAAGACATCCTTAGTTCTTCTCAAGTACTTAAGGATATTTTTTACTGTTGTCCAGTGACTTTCACCTGGATCAGATTGGAATCTACTAGTCATGCTTCAAGGAAAAGCAACATCAGGGCGCGCATAAAGCATAACATACATGATGGATCCAATAGCAAAAGCATATGGAATCATACTCATGTAATCTCTGGCTTGCCTTATTGTAGGACAACCAACCTTGCTTAAAGGCTTTCCAAGAACCATGGGAATCATTCCTTTCTTGGAATTCACCATGCTAAACCATTTTAGCTCCTTATCAATATACACACTTTGACTTAGTCCAATGAGCCTCTTAGATCTATCTCTATAGATTTGTATCCCAAGGATACGTGAGGCTTCACCTAAGTCTTTCATTGCAAAACACTTTTCTAACCACGTCTTGACACTCAGCAAGGTAGGAATGTCCTTTCCAATGATCAAGATGTCGCCAACATACAACACTAAGAACACTACCTCATTCCCACTAACCTTCTTGTATTCACAAGGCTCATCTTCATTCTTGATGAATCCAAACTCTTTGACTATTTCATCAAAATGAAGATTCCAACTTCGAGATTCTTGCTTCAATCAAAAAATGGATCTGTGAAGCTTGCACACCTTGCTAGGATTCTTGGGATCGACAAAACCCTCGAGTTGTGTCATATACACATCATCGAGCAAGTTTCCATTTAGGAAAGCAGTTTTGACATCCATTTTCCATATCTTGTAGTCATAATATGCAGCTATGGCAAGAAGAATCCTAATGGATTTTAGCATAACGACTGGTGAAAAGATTTCATCATAGTCAATACCATGACTTTGTCTAAAACCTTTTACAACTAGTTTTGCTTTTAAGATCCCATTGACATTTAGCTTATAAATCCATTTGAAATCTATGACTTTGGCTCCATCGGTTGGATCCACCAAGTTTCAAACTTGGTTGCCATACATAGATTGCATTTCTGATTTCATGGCTTCATGCCATCTCACAGAATTTGGATCTATAAGTGATTCTTGGTAGGTTGCAGGCTCATCGTGGTCTACAAGAATAATTCATTTATCATCAGTTATGAGAAATCCACATCTCTCAGGCTCATGACGAATCCTATCAGACCTTCTTGGGCCTTATGTTATAGATTCAGACTCCACAACATCTTGTGAGTCATCTTGAATCTCCATTATATCTTCAACGGCTACTTGTGGTTATTTTATTTCTTCTAGAAGTAATTTACTCCCACTAATCCTTTTGGAAATAAACTCCTTTTCAAAAATGGTACTATTTCGAGCGACAAACACTTTGTTCTTGGATTGATTATAAAAGTAGTTCCCCTTGTTTTCTTTGGATACCCCACAAATATACATTTTCAAATTTAGGTTTTAACTTTTCTGAAACTTGACATTTCACAAAAGCTTCGCATCCCCAAATCTTTAGAAAAGACATTATGGGATTTTTCCATTTTCATATCTCATATGGTGTCTTTTCAACTGCTTTAGATGGAATTCGGTTAAGTATAAAAGCAGTAGTTTCTAAGGCATAACACCAAAATGATACTAGAAGATTTGTTTGACTCATCATTGATCGAACCATATCCAATAGAGTTCAATTTCTCCTCTCAGACACGCCATTCCATTGAGGCATTCCAGGAGGATTAATTTGTCAGACAATCCCACACTCCTTAAGATGATCGTCAAAATCTTGGCTTAAATATTCTCCATCTCAGTAGGATCGAAGTGCTTTGATATTCTTGCCAAGTTGGTTTTGTACTTCACTTTTGAATTCCTTGAACTTTTCAAAGGATTTCGATTTGTGTCTCATAAGATAGACAAATCCATACCTACTGAAATTATCAGTGAAGGTAATGAAGTACAAATAACCTCCTCTAGCACTTGTAATAAAAGGTCCACATACATCAGTATGTATTAGGCCTAACAGATCATTGGCCCTTTGACATTTGTTTGTTAAAGGACACTTGGTCATTTTGCCTAACAAACAAAATTGAAATGTATCAAATGATTCAAAATCAAATGAGTCAAGTAATCCATCTTTATGGAGTTTTGACATGCGTTTCTCACTTGCATAGCCCAAACGACAATGCCAAAAGTAGGTTTAGTTTAAATGATTCGATTTTAACATTTTATTAATGTTATAGATGGGCTTGATTTGTTCCAAGTTTAAAACATAGAGACCAAAAGATAAGGTTGGAACACCATAAAATATGTCATCATGATAAATGGAAAGATTATTATTCTTAATAACAAATGAAAATCATCATTGTCTAAACAAGAAACATAAATAATGTTCTTACTCAAAGCAAGAACATAATAACAATTCGACAATTTTAAAACAAGTCCACTAGGCAAAGTTATATCATAAGTTCCTACGGATAATGTAACAACTCTTGCTCCATTGTCCACTCATAGGTCCACTTCACCTTTTATCAATGATCTACTGTTTCTCAATCCCTGCAAGTTAATGCAAATATGAGCTTCACATCCAGTATCGAATACCCATGAAGAAGTAGTAGACATATTGATTTCTATAACAAAAATACCTAAAGTAAAATTCTCACTTCTCTTCTTCGTTAGCTCTTCCAAGTAGAGTTTGCAATTTCTCTTCCAATGGCCCAGCTCATTGCAGTGAAAGAAAACTCCCTCTTTCACTTTGGTTATATTGGGCTTGGACTTCAATGATTTGGGCTTCAATTTCCTCTTGTTCTTGCGAACACCTTTTGGCTTTGCCTTGCCCTTCCCATTTCGTACCACTAGCACATCATTGGTCTTGGGAATGCTCTTCTCGACATTCTTCAACATACCAAGTAGCTTGGTGATGGACTTATCCATGAAGTGGTCATAACTACTTGGGAGTGACCCTAAGATCATATCTATGGCCAACTTCTTCTTCAACAGAACACTAAGACTCTCAAGTTAGTCAATGTAACCTTTCATCTTGAGGACATGAGCACTTACTGAAGTGCCAGGAGCCATCTTACATCCATTCAATGCCTTAGTTGTCAAGAAATTTTCTTGACGAGCTTGTTCTTGGAACATTTCCATGAGAAGCTTCATCATGTTGAATGCCTCCATATGCTCAAATTGCTTTCGCAATTCTACAACCATTGTGGCAAGCATAAGACATGTGACATCCATTGAGTCGCTTAAATGCTTCTCATAAGCATCCTTTTGGGCTCTTGGGGCCTTGGATGGAGGTACAGGAGGGAACGTTGTATCAAGGACATAACTCTTCCTTTTTTGCTTAAGAACAATTCTTAAGTTTCGAGACCAATCATGAAAGTTAGTCCCATTTAGTTTATCCTTCTCAAGGATCGATCACAAAGTAAAGGTTGATGTGTTGTTGTTTGTTGCCATTACATCTACATATAAAATATGCAAAGATTAATAAGAGGTCTTTTTGAATGCTCCCACTAAAATTAACATCCCTAAAGTTAATATAAGTTTAAAACATAGTGGGTACAAGATCCATATTTCACTCAAAGTTAAGTCAGCTGAGCTAGTCCTTAACCTTAGTTATTTATGTATAAAACTATTTTCAATTATATCATATATAACTCTTGTATTTATAAGGATTTTGACATCTCATGTCCCGACACATTTATGCCCTAGGCCTAAAACTATTTTGATAGCCATCCTAAGTCAAACCATAACCAAAATATGGATACCACCATTATCCACCCTCACCTCACTAAGGTAATCAAGTGCACCCTGCGAAGGCAGAACCTACACATCGACGAACAAGGCATTGACGAGCATTGATTATGGAAAGCATTTTCAATGACTTATTATTTGTAGGGATCGAGTTGTTTGTTTGCATGGGATACAAAACATAACATACATTTATGGCATACATTCATCACATGTATATATAGCATAAATGTAAATGTGTCATGTCAAAGCCTAAATCTAAGTTGATCTCACAAGCCAGTGTGAAAATCAGGGTAAACCTAGGGTGGTCTTCAATCTTCATTGATGCAAATGGCCTCCATCTTCTTTACATAAAATATAAATATAAAATCTATACTAAAAGAAGAATAGACAAACTCACCAAAAATGACACACAGGCCGTATTTGAAATAGACACCTTTTTCCAAAATTGCAACCCATGATAAAAAGCCAATCACATAGGTTCTATTGTGCTATGTCATGCACCATGCATATTGAATCATCATTCAAACATAATCACATTACAAACATCAAATAATTACATTGATTAAATGTTGGATGTGGAAAGCAATTTCGCAAGCCGGTTGCGAAAGGTTTAAAATTTGCATTGCTCATGAAATGAGTTGCTAATTTGAAAAACTTAACGTGCATTAATCTCATTAATACTTGGATATTATAATCAAATTATAATTGAATCCATTGTTTGTAATCACATTACATGACCGCACATACAAAACCCTACATGGCTTTCTAAGTGAATCTTAACGTTCTATGCAATTCAACAATCATTAACCATATTCGGCCTTCAAATAAAGTTTCCAATTTTATCTTGCTAAATTAAATCCTAACATGCATAATTAATTCAGCAATATTATCACCACATAATAAGTAAGGCCAAATTGTTCAAACTATCACAATTATATCACATATAAAAGAATCGGTTATGTTAATTGTGCAAGTGTCTCTGATACCACTATTGGAATTCGTAACTAAATATGACATTCATATAAAGAATAACGCAGCAGAAATAACAAAAAATTGTATCCTAGAATTCCACTAAGGATCCATGCACGTGAACGTAAACGATTAGTGTTACGGTTTTACCTTGAAAAACCAAAGCTCGATTGCACGAACAAATAAATTTTTTATGTAGCTTTTAGTTTAAACTCGAAACCCTTTCAACCACGTTGCGTTTGTGCAAACGTGAGCAATGGTATCCACACGAACGAATTTCCTTGGATTGGTGGAGTGTACTAGCACTTAGAATCTCTATTCTAATTCTCACAAATAATTCTCCCTTTGTTTGTGACACTCACAAATTCGGCCAAGCCATAAAAAAAATAGAAGAATGAGACTCCTATTTATAGGTACATAGAAATCCTTAAAGAGGCACATTAGGGTTTGCCTAATTCTTGTCTTGCAAGAACAAGGATACCTAATTAGTCAAGCCCCTTTCTTAATTCGACGCACTCCTAAATGAGGAGGAAGAATTCGGCCTACACTCCTAAAAAATAGGAGAACAAATTCGGCCTCCGCACCAAACCCTACTAGGTTTTCTATCCCTTGTCCAACAAGCATAAGGATTCCTAATTCTATTTAGTGTATGCCGAATTCTACAAGGTTTTTCTATGTTTATTGGGCTTTTAATTTTATGATACATTATCATGAAATAAATCACTCCATTATTAATATCTTATGGGCCAAAATTATGTCACACATAAATAACCCAAAACAATATTAAAAAGTGAATTAAATTAAAAAGCTTATTACATTAATGGATTATATCTTATATCATAAATAAGATATAAATTATAAAGCCCTGAATTATTAATAATTAATCAAATTAATTATACTAATAATTCATTTTCCAAACGAGAGAACATTTCTAATCCAATCCAATTCGTTTTAGTGTGTGACCTAATAGGCCCGCTGGAGATTGGCAATGGGCCTCGTCCCAAAACACTGGAGCTCAAAGTCCATAAGCGGTATCTAGTAATAAATTATGGAAACCCAAAATCAACTGGTATCGGTGATTCGAGTTAACATTTCAAATTTTGATATTTAGTCCTTTTGTCTCATGGTATCTATTATTAAGCTTAATGCGTTTCTTGATCCCAAGTAGATTGATATACAAATAAGATTGATAAATCCTTTTATCAATTCATTTGAGTATGCATACATTCCATCAATCATACTCATCAAGCGACCTAAAGATATCGCTCTTCTTAAGAGGAGCAAATCTATCATTCTCACCAGTACTCCTCTACAAAATTCATGGCATATTCAATCATAGCCTTTATTGTTACCCTGTTACGGATAATGTTTGACTACGTCAAAACATGTGATTCCTCATGTAGGAGTCGATATTGAGTTTTAGTCAGATGACTCAAACATCACCACTGAATGAAAGCTACTTGTGATATTGATCCATGAAGTGCTTTCATAGCGGGTCAGTTTAATACATGTTCCCTAACATGTATCTATATTCTAAGTGATATCCCATATCCATAATTAGTAAAACGTGATTATCCTCTTAGCAACATAATAACCTTGCCTTGTCATCATTCCTATGATAACAATTGATTAGGGACTTTTATAATAGTATTCTTTTTAACTTATGGTTTTACTATCAAGTCACGCTCGATGACATAAGGAAAACTATTCATGGAAGTTTTATTGTCACAAACAATATAATATTTCATAGATATGAAATAAAATGCCTCTTTATTAAATAATAAATGTAATGACAATGTATATCAATGATTGGACTAGGGCACAAAACTAACACAAAGGTCACGTTTTACCCCCATAATAGAGGGGTCTCATATCAAAATCAAATACATACTAATACATAGTATGAAATCAAAGGCATGCATAACAACATCAAAATCAAAGTAGATATGTATAATACATACAATATATATATATAATATCAATTCAAAACGTAATCTTGATTAAATATATAACCAGTCTATTATTAGCCAATTCTCAGATTAGTCTAATTTTAAATATGATAGTACACAACAAAAACATATACAGTTTCGAGGCACAGTCAGTGTGTATGAATTTGCTATTCACTCACATGGAAATCCAAGTGCAAGACGTCAGTCAAGCCCCGCTCGTCGATGGCTAGTCTAGCTGGCAAGAACAGGAAGTTGAACGTGTACAACAAACATATATAAAGCTACGGTATTGTGGCAATACCAAATGCGTGTTATGCAAATGCAAATGCGGACTCTCAAGTCGCCAAAAATCCATATACGAATGATAATCTATCACTCTTGATTCAAAATCCAAAATCTACGTAAAATTACAGTTTGGTCTCCAACCATTGTAAAATTACGTTCTAGTCTCTGAGACTTGATAAATTACAAAATAGCCCTCAAAGTAAACTGGGATTGCTAACTAGCTCTCTAAATAGTTAGAATCCCCAAATAAGCCCCCCAACTCTCAGAAATCGCAAGACAAACAAATTACAGGTTTTGTCCCTCAAAACCTGGGCTCGCTCGAGTAAACCCATGGCTCACTTGAGTAACAACCTTGCTCACTCGAGTAAATCATGGTCTTACTTGAATTAAGCCTACCTTGTCTTACTCGAGTAACAATAAGTCTTACTCGAGTAAGACACTGCCCATAATTCTCCAAATAGACCAATTCATGATTCCAAGAGCAAAATCATTCCCAAACACCCACATTGTCTATAAAAAACCTCCAGAGTATTAATCTATACTCCAATCCAGCAAAACAACTCAGAATCACCAAAAATCCATCCAACCCAAAGTGATTCAAACCCATTTATGAACCTCTTCGACTCTAATGATTTCAAGCTGAACCCACTCGAGTGAGACTAATTATCACTC
Source organism: Flueggea neowawraea (assembly GCA_948243855.1). Lineage (NCBI taxonomy): Eukaryota > Viridiplantae > Streptophyta > Magnoliopsida > Malpighiales > Phyllanthaceae > Flueggea > Flueggea neowawraea. Next base: position 12,454 of record CAODLS012753842.1, read on the forward strand.
GCGCAACCCAACCCTCGATTACGCGAGTAAATCAACATCTTACTTGAGTAACTCCCAACACTACTTGAGTAACTCCAAGCTTGCTTAAGAACAAGACTTTATCTAACACCATCAAAATCCCAACAACATCTCTGAATACCAAAGATCGGATCGGAGTTGAATGAAAAGCTACAGATACCTAGCCAAAACAATCGGGGTATTACATACTTCCCCCCGCAAAAGAAATTCGTCCTCGAATTTCTAAACAAAGCAGGGTAAAGCTAAGATCAAGTCATATCTTAAAACTAACCCCAATCCAAAAATCTAAACTCAAGCAAAGCTCGCAAATATGTCAATGAAAAGCATAAATGCAATAACATGCAAAACAAAATAAAATGAAATACACTGACCTACGAATTAGTAGAGTCAAACAGGTGCAGATACCTACACCGCATCTCGTCCTTAGCCTCCTCAAAATAATGGTGCCTCCAAATCAATTTCACTGAAGCAATCTCTTTGTTTCAGAGTTTTTTGACCTGACGGTCAATAATCCTCACAGGAACCTCATCCTACAACAAATCATATCTGAGCTCAATCGAATGTGGTACCAGAACATGCGATGGATCAGAGATATACTTCATCAGAAGTGAGATGTGAAACATTGGATGAACAAAAGCAAACTGAGGTGGTAGTGCCTACTCATATGCAATGGGCCCAACTTGGCCAATAATCTCAGAAGGACCAATATACCTTGGGCTCAACTTGCCCTTCTTCCCAAATCTCATAACACCTTTCATATGTGATACTTTCAGGAAGACATGGTCACCTACCTCAAACTCCAAATGTTTACACTTAGGTTCAACGTAAGTCTTCTGACGACTGTGAGCAATTCGAATTAGTCTGACCTTCTCATTGGCCTCCAAAATAAGATATGGCCCCAAAGGCTCTCTCTCTAGCTTCTACCCAACACATAAGAGATCTACACTTCCTAACGATGCTTGAGAGGTACGAGTTATTATACAAAAACTCTACCAATGGAAAATGGGAATCCCACCTCCGAGCAAAATCCACAGTGCACAATCTCAACATATCATCCAAAGTCTCTATCGTACGCTCGGATTGACCATCAATCTATGGATGGAAAATAGTGTTAAAGTTCAAGCGAGTACCCAACTCATCCTGAAGTTTACACCAAAACTGTGATGTAAACTGGGGTCCTCTGTCAAACACTATAGAGATCAACACACCATGTGAACATACAATCCTCTCAATGTACAACTTCATCAGTGCCGCTCCGTAAGTCATCTTAATAGGAAGAAAGTGTGCAGACTTAGTCAATCAATCCACGATGACCCAAATGGAATCATATCCAGACGATGTCCTTGGTAATCCCACCACAAAATCCATTGTGATACGATCCCACTTCTACTCATGAAGAGGCATATGCTGCAACAATCTAGAAGGATGTTGGTGCTCATAATCTTCTGACATGTTAAACATCGACTAACAAATCCAGCTATGTCCTTCTTCATCCCTGACCACCAATAAGACTCTCGAAGATCTTGGTACATCTTAATATACCCTAGGTGTATAAAATATGCAAAACTATGACTGTCGATCATGATCTCCTCGTGTAACCCACTAGAGGATGGTACACATGACCACAAACCAAACTAAAGGACTCCCGAATAATCAAAACTGAAGCCGACACTTCAGATGATTTGACTTTCTCAATAAAACTCAAAATTTCAGTATCCTCCTTTTGAGCCTATTAGATCCAATCCAACAAAATATATCTCACCTTGACATGACTCAGCAATGCTTTACAATCATCAAACTAAAGTACAACTCCATTACTCATCAAACTCTGCTATTGTTGGTCATCTATTGACTTTGATGTAAGCTAAACTCCCCCATCGATTTCCTACTCAATGCGTCAGCAGCCACATTAGCCTTGCCAGAATGATATGATATGGTGCAATCATAATCCTTCAACATCTTTAGCCAACGTCTCTGCCTCAACTTCAGGTCTCTCTGCCCAAAAATGTACTTCAGACTCTTGTGATGTGTAAAGATCTCAAAAGTCTCTCCGTACAAATAATGTCTCCAAATCTTGAGAGCAAACATAAGCTTAGGTGAACATAAGCTTATGTGAATCTAAGATGTTGGATCTAGATTTTTTCAAAGGAGTTAAATAGGTGAACATAAGCTTAGGTGTCTCCTTTGACTCCTTCAACTTTTCTTTTTTCTTATATTGCACGGGCTCATCATCGTTATCCTTACGCTTCTTATCTTTCTACTCTTTTCTTAAGACATTTTCCAGCACCTCAGCTTTCAAGACATACTTATTATCTCGAGCAAAAAAGATGCTAAGGAGTTAGGTTGATCGAGGAAGATTGATTCATAGAGTTGAAGTGACCTAGTCCCTTGCAACATTGTTGTAACGACCACCCCTATTTGTAAGTCCTAAAGGTTGCATTTCTAAATCGATTGATGAATTGCTTTAAACTCTCATTATCCATTTGTCTCACACTTAGAAAACATGTGGCATCCTTATTTGTTCTACTATTGATGATTAATACGTTAATGAACTATGTCCTTATTTGGTTAAAACAAGAGAGTGGAGATTCATTCAATCCATTAAACCAGGAGTGAGCATGATTCTTTAAACATATCGAGAAAGAAAAACACATGATATCATCTTCCTACCCATGTGAAATCAGGATAACATCATAATTTTGAGCATGTTCATAAGCATTCCTCCTTCTCCGAAAAGGTCGGTGGCTATGACATCTTAAAATTTGGTGGGAGGGGTTTCTCCATGACCTTTTGGTGAATGTAGCCATCCCCTTATGTTGCTCCTCTTACATAGGAACTAGCTTTTTCTGCTTAAAAACCACCTCAATGATTCTCTTCATGTCAGACATCTCTTTGACACTCATGACTGATTGACAACCCACTTCAACTTTCTCTGCTAGAACATTAGATCCTTATCCACAAGTGCTCTTTACAACTTCTGGATAGTTATCCTTTCTCATATTGGCTCCAACTTCATTTATCACTGATACATCTAAACGTCCTCCATGAGATGAAGGAATTTGATTCTCTAGAGCCCGAGGTGGAGGATTTTTCTAGTGAGACTCTTGTTGAACACCTTGTCTCTCAACTACTCATTCATTATTAGCATATGCACGCAAAGTGGAAGGACGTGCAACTTGTGGAAGAAATTGTTGAAACAACGTCGCCATCTTTCCAAGCCCCTTTTGATGTTCTTCATTTTGTCCCCTAAATGCCTCATAATTAGCAACATGAACAATAGGGATGAGGGCTATAGAGTTTCCAACTCCAACTCCAACCTTTCTTATCTCTCATTTGGGGTAACCATTTTGATGAGAAGGTGTTCGCACCATGATGGGTATTTATCAACTCTAGTGATGAGCTTCTTCTTGAACGATGCCGAATAAGTCTTTTCATTCAATTTTCCACAAACAACATTAATTGTTGTTGCCTAAATTTCACAATAATCTTAAAAATTGTTAAGTAGAACACGAACGGTTGAAAACTCGAACGACATCTTGAAATCTGCAAAAATAAACAAAGTGAGGTCTGCTTGTTCCTCGAGAAATCTTTGATACTCAAGTTAGTAAAGAATTCAACAGAATATAGGTGTAAGAATTGAATAGAAAAACCTCCCTTTGCAAATGATCCTAATTTCTATATATAGTGTGATAAAGAGTAAGTGTTCTTTATGTAAAGTTTTGTGACATTTTGCCATTATTGACGGCCTTTGTAAAATTTTGACTTGCTTTCCTTTTCTATGATGACCATTTATATTTTTATGGGTTTGATGATCTTTTAGCCCATGTCTCATCATTAATAATAAAATGGGGGGAATTATATTGACATCCCTAGAGCTTAACGCCGTTGGTTGAAAGTAACGGGACACGTCAGACTTATTTCGTTGGCATGTGGGCGCATGCCTATGTGGCAAAAATGAGAATAATGCCCTTTAGTTTGAAAATGTGCTTCTTTCGTCGATGAACCTTTTACTCCATATCCATTCCCATCTTCTTTCTTTCTAAAACAAACCCAATAACTCACTAAATTCCAGACTTATTGTGCGGAATGATAAATAGCAGGAATTCCGTCTTGATTGGCAAAGACACCAATGATGAAAGAACTAGATTTGAGAATGTTCGGTCTCCATTGCAACTCCTATCATCTAAAACCACAAAACTGTGACAAATTGAAAATAAAATGTACAAACCCAAAGCAAATTGAAGGAAACTATCTTCGAAACCACAAATTCGAGACAAATTGAATCCCCAAATCTACAAACCCAAAAAATACAATGGTTGAACTATTTCCAAAGACAAAAGAAAAAATTCTTCTCTGCCAATTTCAACACTTTGAACAACTTAGATTCATAAATGTGGTGATGAGAGGTAGAATTCAAAACCTAGGGCAAAAAATAAACAAAACCAACACGCAAAATCATTAACAAATTTGATGCACAGAACCTGAAATGGAAGTGCATTGAATTTGTTTTCATCCTCAAAATAATATTGAGAAACCTTCAAAACATCCTCAAATCTGACCTTTATCTTGTAACAACAAACCCAAACAACAAGATCCCATAATTCCACTATCCTCCTCTCAAGTATAACCCATCCTCTAACACCCAAATTGTCTCGTCCTCCTTTGATTTGTTTAACTCATTGAAAATTGTGTTGATTTGTTTGCACTCCCCATCTTAACCCTTAGATTTTGAACACCTCATTGAGAATTGTTTTTCCTCATCCTCATTTGATTTCAACACCTCGTCGAAAGAACAAAGGGAGATTGAATGATATAGAGCAGCAAGAAAAATTATTTTTTTCGTTTGTGGGTGGGGGTTTTAGATGTTTTATTTGTGGGTTAGAACTTGCGGAGATGTTGGGCAATAAGGGTTTGTTCATGTGTGGAGAAGCTAGAGACAGAGTGAGGTGTTAATCTTAGTCTCATTGACTTGATTAGTTCCTTCATGAGTCACATCCAACATCTCCCAAATCTCCTTAGCATTTTCAAAAGAGTAGATTCTATTGTGCTCTTCATGATTAAAGGCACAATATAAGAGTTGAGTTTCTTTGGAGTTTGAATGGATTCTCTTCCAATCTTCATCACCAAAATGTTTATAATCCTTGAGAGAGCCATCTTCCTCCTTTGGAATTTCAGGTCCTACAACGACCACCTTCAAAATTTCAATATCATAGGACAATTTATCTCATAGCCTACAATGTGTGTTCCAATATTCAAAGCCACCCGTTTCTTTGATTCTTCGGATGTTAAACCGCTTCAAATTAGAACCAAGCTCTAATACCACTTGTAGGGTCAATTACCATACTAGAATGGGGGTTGACTGTGGTTAGTATAGCTTTCAAATTTCTTCAAAATTAACACCAAGTTGAAAGATTGCAGCATGAACATCAACACTTATAGTGGTTAGACCAACTTGATGCCTACATCCACTACCTAAGTATCACTACTTAGGATTTCCACTACCAATCTTCACAATATTACGGCTTCATTTCTTAGCTAAGTGAGAACTCTTACAATGTTCTTGATTTTGGTTCAATAATCAAAACCAACCTAAGGATCTACCCTTTGATCTCACTCACAATCACTCTTAAAAATGTGTTTAATAAACACTTACTAGCAATGTGTAAACTAGTGATACAAGCAATGCATATAGAAATAAATGAATAAGATACTTGTATCAATAAAAAGAGAGAAATCAATACCTTGATGCTTGGTTGTTGTAGGAAATAAATGCTCAGCAGTTCTTAGATGTTTGTGAAGTCTCCTTGAAGTATTTAAAACTTTCCAAGTTGAAAGAGACATTGAGGGATTGATTGTAGTCATTGTGAGATAGAGTCGTCATGCATTTAATGCTTATGACAGAGTACCTTACTCGAGTGAGCCATTAGTGTTACTCGAGTGAGTTTGCTCTTCAAATCAATCCCTGTAGCGTGTTGCTCGAGTGGCCAATATGGGTTACTCGAGTGAGACAATTTTTGGACTGTTGGGTCCACCAACCCTCGACATTTAAACTTTGATTGTGTCAATCATAGGTATAATCATTATGTCTCCATATGATTACTCAAGTGAAGATTACTTATTACTCAAGTGAGATGATGTTCTTCATGGTCACTGCTTGATTGAATTACTCGAGTGATATGGCACACACATTACATGAGTGAGATTCTTTTGATTACTTATGTGATCTAGCATATGGATTACTCTAGTGATGATATCTCGTTACTCAAATGAGAGTCCTGGAGCTTTGCCTTTGGTCAACTTGGATTACTCGAGTGATGTCTTGCATTTGCTCGATTGAGATTTTTACCAATTCTGTTACTTTGAACCAACGACGTTAAGCTCTAGGGACGAAATATGAGCCTTTTTCAAAATAGACTGATGTAATCAAGAATTTGAATATATTACAGGGACGTCATAGTAATTCCACCTAATAAAATTTTATAATTATCTATATTATTTTGATAGATTTAATTTTTTAATCAATAAAAAAATAAAGTAAAAATAATGTACCACTGCCAAGCACCGGCCGTAAACTAGTTATCTACATAGGTTAAAAAAGACGGTTATACTATACATACTCGCCAACTATGCAACAAGCATATAGGGAGTACCTTAAAAGATAGTCTGTTAGTCTACACTCGACCTATTAGTGATGAAGCATCGAGAGAGGATTCAAATGATGAAATAAGGCAACGAAGGAAAAAAAGATGCCTGAGGAGGTGATCAGTACGAGACCAACTAGGCACACTGTCACTTGACATATTGGGTTCCAGTTATTGAGTGTACTTCTGATGGTGATAGGAAGTTGAATACTTTAAGTTATGTTATCTTTCTTTTGTGTAACTTGTTATCTTGAATAAATAACATACCTTTTTTTTGCGTAAGTAACTTCTTACGTAAGTGAAGAACAGGTTGAGGAAAGCTCAGTGCTTAGCCATGCATAACAAAAAAAGCACGCAAGAAACCAGGCTTATGCAACCAAAAGTGCTAAGAACATAGAGTGAGTCTGAGCATTGGCTCCTCACTGTCAGCACACAACGAAATGTCTTGAAACCGATAAAATGAAGCGTGAGTAGAAAGGCTTACGAGAAATCAGGCTCTCACCATCTACTTGTGCGGTAAAAAATAAGAGGTTGTTAAAGCTGCGTGAGTAGAAATGCTTGTTGAAACTCAAGCGTTAGTGTAATCCCTAGCCCCAAATGCATTGTATCCAGATTATATTATATAAGGCTTTGTTTTATCTCATTATTATTCCGGTACATGTTTAATTGGATAAAAAATTCATGAATAGTGATTTTGCTTAAGTTATCAAATATGTGATTTGGATAGTAAAACCTTGAAGCATAAAAGAATATTGTTCTACATATCCTTAGTCGATTATTGTCATGAGAATGACAATAAACCAAGACTAGTATGTACTCTGTGAGATGATCATGTTTTACTGGTCATAAGATATGAGATATCAATCAGAGAACATAGAACATGTTAGAGAATAGTATTTTGGATCGATCCGTTTACGAGAATGCTACATGGTTGAAAGGTCATAAGCATTTCTCATACAACGTTATAGTTGAATCCTTTGACCTAAAATCACTATGGATTTTTGGGTGATTTCTCGTGTACTTTGACATACGCCTAACATTATTTGTAATGAGTAACAAGTATGGGTATGATTGGGTATGCCATGAGTCATGTTAAGAAACATGAGTGAGGTGAAGGGATTGTCAGTCTCGAAGAGAGAGAAGATATCAACAGCCACTTGATTAGTGAAACTGAGTAGTGCGTGGTCACACCCAAACAGAATGATAAGTGTTATCATTTGTTCGACTTAGTTAGGATCACTTATAGATCAAGGAAATATTTTAGCATAAATAATGGTGACTCGTTCCATGCCTTATGCTAATTCTGATATTGAGAGGCAAAGGGTTGTGTAAGGTTGTAATTATGTTATGTTGATTCGTAATTGACATTCATTTCAATTTGGGTAATCATAATGTCTTGCTAGAGACCAATTATGATTTATGGGTTTTAAATTAATTTTGGGTCCATTTCCAATACTGAATGAACCTACAGGATCACACACAATAAAGATCTAGGTTATGGCTTAAACTAATTTTCTTGTCTGGCCATTAATTTATATTAACGAGATGAGCCCATGATAAATTCGGCACACCCATTTGGCCAAAGGAATTATGAATTCAGCCTAATAATGTGTTTAATTAAACGGTCTAATTAAATAATTAAAAAGGAAGCAAGAAGAGTTCTTGTTTAAAGAAAGTCCTTGTTCAAGAAGATTTTTTGTTCAATCGCCTATTTTATAGGAGATGTGAGGTCGTACACATGATGCACAAAACTAGGGTTTTTTATTTTGGAAATAATCTCTAGGGTTTGTGGAGTTACATGTTCGGCTTACAAAAGGGACAAAACCCTAGGGGTTTCAATAGCCATCTTCTTTCTCTCTCTTCTTCTTTCTAGCCGAATCCTAATAGAGAAAACAAGAGAACATTAATTCTCACACTTGCTCTTGTTTTTGAGGTTCGGGCATCACAATTAAAAGAATAAGAAAATTGTTTTCTTATTCTTGAGGAATCTGAATTTGTCAAGACAAAATAGAGAGTTGTTTTAGTGCTAGCACACGTAGCCATAGCCATATAGATTTCTTGTATGTGTGAGAGTACAGGGGAGTCGTATTTTGGAAGTCCCTAAGTCAATCATATTTGACACTAGCTAAGGAGAAAGGGATCAAATTGATCTAGGCTCTTTTGGTGAAACTGAAATTCGGCCAGCAAAGTAAAATATACCAAAATTATGCACCTTATTTAATCGGTTATATTATCATACATGATCTAATGGTGTGTTTCTTGTGTTTTCCACTGCGTATAATGTTGATTAATCACATAAGAAACCCAATATCAAGCCCTCACCAGAAGCATATGGTAAACAAATAAACTGTGAGTAGAAAAGCTTGCGAGAAATCAAGCTCTCATGTGACAAATATGTGAGTAAAATAGCTTGCAGGAAACCGAGCTCTCATTGTTGAACACAATCAGTGGAGCATGAAGCTTTCGGGAAATCGAGCGCTTATTGTTGAACACAAGAAGTGGAAAATTGAACATTGCATAAGTGTGGCAAGTGAGACCCTAAGTGGTATTGTCATGAATGCAATGACAGTTTATTTAGTAAGACGTGTGGCAAGTGAAACCCCAAGTGGGTTGTGAACTCGATGAGTTGATGAACAAGTTGGTGAATCCACAAGTTGGTGTGAATTCGACGATTCGATGAACACTACAAGGCTAGGTTGTGAACTCCACTGAGGAGAAGATTAACTTCGCTATGGAAGAGGAGGTGAACTCCGCTGAGGAGGCGGTGAACTCCACTAAGAAGGAGATGAACTCCGTTGAAAAGGAGGTGAACTCAGCTGAGAAAGAGATGAACTCCGTTGAGGAGGAGGTGAACTCTGCAAGTTTGTGAAATTAGCAAAGAAGTGAACTCCGCAAGTAGTGCAAATGATAGACTCTACTGAGAAGGAGAAAAAGTCTAAAAGGAAATTTGGTACGAATTTTGCAAGTTGGTGAACCCGTGAGGCGAGTTGGCGAACTACGCGATGTTGTGAATTCTAAGGTAGTGGAAATGATGAACTCAGTGAGTTGGATGATGACATATTGTTAGGGATGGAAAATTCGAAGAACTTCAAGAAAAGTCCTGTAAAAAAAGTTAGAAAAATTTAGGTGTTTTAAATAAATAGTAAGAATAAAAAATAAAAAAATTGAAGGGCGTAAATCTAGAAAATTAGATGACAAGGCATGCAGCAACACAAAGCAGGCGACAAGCCACAAAGTACTGGGAAGTTGAACGACAGAGTACATAGTGGCGAATGTAAACTACAAGTCATGGCAGTAGAACCCGCGAAGGTGAAATGAAATGGCGTGTCATGGGGAATGCTCATCATTGTCATCAGGGGCTCATCGTTTGTTCTGCTAGACGGTGTGTAGTTCAACCTTGTCATCGATCACCATGTTGTCGGCACGCAAGCTTGAACACTAAGACATGTTGAACGAGACAATCACCACAACCTTGTCTCACCAACACAATCATCGATGCCGCATTTCCAAGCACCATTGTCGTCGTCATACCTTACCAGAGCCGCCACTGAAAAAGAAAAAAAAAAGAAAGGAGAAACAATTGCAACACAACAAAGCACATTTAAAAAAATAAAGAAGATGGAAAATTCGATCCCTCACACCATATCAATTTTAGGAAGGATAAATGTTTTTTTAAGACCTGACTTAGATGGAAAAATCAGGAATAATGGAATAGAAAAGGAGACAAATAATGTAGGCGGTAGCATGGAAGAATAAGAGACAAAGAGTGTATAAATAGTTAGGTTTTTATACAACATGTAGTCGGCAAGGAAAGAAACAATAGGTAATGAATTTGGAATGGAAACAATTCTAGGAGAGGAAATCAAGTTGTCATCTTCTCTGATTGGGCCTTTATCTGTTCACCTCAAAACAAGGTGAACAATAAAGAACAGAGAAAGACTAAGGTATATTTCTATAAGAAAAATGGAAAGGGAATTTGGTTATGAATATTTCGGATAGTTCCTGCCAATTTTGAGGTGAAATTAGCAACAATCCAGTATGGTAGGAAATTTACGAATCGAAAAAGGGCTTAATTCAATGATATTTTCCTATACAAAATTGATTTGCATAAATCATGGAATTAAGCTCAGAAGGAAACAAAAGAGGAAGAAATCATAGGGTCAGTAATTGAAATTGAAGATCAAAATAGGAAGAAATTCTAAAAGAGAAAAATGTTGTGACTGAGTTGAGTCAGTGGTAACTCGGCAAAAAATCCAACAGGTCCAACAATTTCAGGAAATAGATCAAACACTCCCCACTTTAGCAAATAATTACAGAAAAGCACACGACCCAAATATTCACAATGAAATCTAGGTCGAACAAATTTACTCTTATCTACGAAAAATTCGAAGAAAAGAGTGGGTAGCAATTGATATGACATGGGTAAAAATACTCATTTAATGTGTTTAATTTCGACATTGTAATGGCGACGTTACAATCATCATTAACGAGGGACATTAGAAAACGTTAATTCAACAACTCACCACTCTATAAATAGTGGTCAAGAGAACGTGTTGAGGTATGCTCTATTCTTCACTCTCACTGATACTCTGTCAAATTGTCTACTAACTTGAGCGTCGAAGACCCCTCCGGGGAGGATTCCAACCTCATTGTGTTCTTTGTTTTCAGGTCTTGAGGTGACATTCATGATTTTCAAGTATTTGAGTAGTCAAGTATTCATCATTATTGTTGTGCATTTTTTTAGGTAACAACAACAACAAACGGAAGAATAGGAGCATGATATACTTGTATGCTAATTTTGCTAGTACTCCACAATGTTAGAACGCATAGAGAGAAGAAGAATGAAATCTCCTCCTTTCTATGGTGGAGGTCGATGGCCTCATTTGTCCTTGTAGAAAGCATTTCTTTTGATTGTGGTCTTATCATGTTATGTCTAAGCCCAATGAAAGTTTAGTAGCATCTATCTATGGAGAGGTGCTACATGAACCTTCCAACATTTATAAGGAGGGCCTCTTATTTCCAATTCAACTAGGGCTGACTCTAATTGAATTAAGCATACGATCATGATATTCATATCTTGAACAAATCGTGTTTCACTCACAATTTGTATGGGAGGACCATTTTTCTGAGATCACATGTTTGCATATGAAAACATAATATCCTTTATGATACTTGATGGAGGAAAATCCAATCACACAAAAGGCCTTCAGCTATAGAGGCAAATATGTTGCATGACCAACATATGACAAGAGAATTAACACTGGTTTGGTCCTCCTTGACCTACGTCCACTCCTCTAGCTTGCTAGAGAATTTGAATCCACTAAAACTTCCTCACTTGTTTTCAGGCCACAACAAGAAAACCAACACTAGTTTCTAAGGCTCACTAGTAACCACTCTTGTTTTTCAAGGCTTCAACAAGCAAACCTATACTACCCTCAAGGTTTAACACCAAAGCTTGATAACAAGTGGATTCACAAGGTTATAATTAGTATCTCACACCAACCCAGTAATTGAAATGCAAATCAAAGCTCATTTGGTACAAGAAATGAGTAGAGCAAAGATAAGGAGTAGCTTAAGAATTAAAGCATCAAAGCTTGGGCACTTTCTTAACAATGTTTGTTCCTTTCTCTCTCTTGAGAAAATACTATTTATAGGCATACTCCTAAAAATAGTCGTTGCAATTCCCAATGTAGCCGTTGAGAGAGAATATCAAAATGTTGAATTTAGTAATGTTAGCTCTTTCTATGTGCTTACTATATGTACTATGTGAATAGTACATGATTCCATCAGAGTTTGCATTGCAACCCGTCTACGCGCTTAGAATATTCTTCCACGTGCTTAGTATGATGCGACCTTTAGATCAGTGAGAGATACATCTCTACTACATGTAATATACTGAGTACAATGCGCACAACATACATCTGAACCACTTTTTCTTCTGAGTACAACCACTTCTACATGTATTGTATCAGTTACACGTGCGTTGTATGCTCTTCAACGCACACAATGTCTATCTCTAGAAAACCCAGAATTACTTTGCTTGATTAACGAGAACAGATCATGGTGCTATGCACTTAGATCATCCTTCAATTCGCTTAGAGGGTATGCTACGTGTATAGGTTAAGTGTTTCAAGTGTTTTGTCTAAAACATCAAAACTTAAAAGGAATTTACATGTTAACCAAAACTTGGTTCAACAGCCTTCCCTTCCTTTTGATGATGACAAACATTGAAAGAGTTTTCACTCCTCCTTAATCAATGCACCTATTTTAAAGACTTAGACAAAAAAAACTTTGAAAAGCTTGATCAAAGTTGTTAAGCCTTGTCCATTTTTTAGTCCTTAACATGATACCAAAAATTTCAAATACACATTATATCAGAGCTATATAAATATCATAGCAATAGGAATTCAACAAACTCTGCACAATTTCTCCCCCTTTTTGTCAAAATCAAAAAGATAGAAATATTGTAATAAGAAATAAATCAGAACATAAAGAAATAACCACATAAATTTGAAACAAGATGAATTGCATTAAGTAGAATATACATACAGAGTGAAATCATTAGATCAAAAAATAAAGATGCAATGCATGTATGCATGAAAAAATGCATTGGAAGGTTTTTGATCCAAAGTAGATTCTTCAGCTTTCTTTGGTTCTGCCGACACATCTAGAGAAAGGTCTATCCCTATCCAATAAGTAGTCATTTGATAAATTTGTTCTATTATCTCTTCTATAGCTCGTCCCAGTAGAAGATTGTCTTCGATACCTCTTTGCCATCAGAGATTTCAATAATTTCAAAAGAGTTCTTTATGCTACCAAAAAGAGCTTGCTCCTTGGCCAACAATTCCTCTAGCGCATTGTTTTGTTGTTGCTGAATTCAGTCTCGTGTAAGATCAGCTGGAGCGATTTCAGATTCTGGTTTAGGTTCTAGTTCTACTTGAGGTGGAGGATTGACTTGAGGAAATTTTGGTTCCAAGTCAGTTTATTCACTGGATTCACTTTCAGATTAAGAATTGTTGGGTTCTTAAAACCTTATTTCGTTAGATCTTTCATGAAATCTCCCCCCATTTTCCTTATCATTTCTAGATATGATAAGCTTTTGACAATTGAGAGGAAGAGGAAGATCCAGTTCTATCCTCCTCGGATTTCTGCTCAGTTGGCACATTAACTCGAACCTCGGTTTTAGATCTTGTTCCCTCAACTGGAACCTATTCTTCCTACTGTTGTTCCTCTATTGGAACCATCTCTCCCCTGACAACATTTTTTACCTCTACATGTTGTACTTCCTCAGCCATGATTTATGCTTCACCCATACGCTCTGCCTCAGTTTGTGCTTCTTCCATAACTGAGTCTTCATTCAATGATATCGGTTCATTAACTACCCTATCAACAATATCCTCTATGATTTTTGTAACAATACGCTCAACAATCTTATCAACCAACTCATTTAATCGTTGAGATACTGCACTTGGTAAATTAGGCTTTGCATTTAAATCCATCAGCTCATTAACTCGTTCTTCAACAGATGCTTCAACTGGTTCTTCATTAACATCAAAGCTACCAGTAGGAACATCGCCATTTGATGGAGAATTAGGATAACTTAAAGGAGTTACAATAGCTGCTGGAGAGCTTGGAGGAGGAGGTTGATTTCTCAAGTATCAGATTTCTCCTCTTAAACTCTCTAACAATTTAGAGATTTTCTTGTAGCATGTTGATGACAATGTCAAAATTGGAATTTGTGGTAGTCTTAAACTCAAATTATTTCCTCAATTTGTCAAATTTATTCCTCCTAACTCTGATCATGCTAGTTCCTCCTTCAACATCAGTTTCAGCAGCCACATTTTCTTCCTCTTCAGCTGCCACCTCTTCTTCCATTTCCTATTCTTCAACCTCTGATGCTTTTAGTTGAACCTTCCTTCTTGCAAAAATCATATCACACTTCTTTGGCATTTGCTTCTTGTCTTGTGTGTCGTACATCACATCTGTTTCTCAAAAATAAGGATGAAATACATAACATCTTTCCATAGTTCTGAATAACTTCATCCCTCGAAGAGATTCAATGAGGATTTTTCTTCTCCCCAACACTTGGATCGACTCATGTTAGTTATGTGCCCTAGTCCAATCATTGATACACATTGTCATTACATTTATTACTTAATAAAGAGGCATTTTATTTCATGTCTATGAAATATTATATTGTTTATGACAATAAATCATCCATGAATAGTTATTCTTCTTTATGTCATCAAGTGTGTGACTTGATAGTAAAACCATAAGGTAAAAATGATAATATTCTAAACGTCCCTAATATATTGTTATCATGAGAATGATGACAAGCCAAAGTTAGTATGTTGCTAAGAGGATAATCATGTTTTACTAATTATGGATATATGATATCACTTAAAACATAGATACATGTTAGGGAACATGTATTGGACTGAACCGCTGTGAAAACACTTCATGGATCAATGTCATAAGTAGTTTTCATGCAGTTGTGATGTTTTGAGTCCTCCAACTGAAACTCACTATCTACTCCTACATGAAGAATAGCATGTTTTGACTTAGTCAAATGTTATCCGTAACAGAGAAACAATAAAAGCTATGATTGGATATGTCATGAATATTGTATAGGAATGATGGTGAGAGTGATGGATTTGTTCCTCTTATGAAAAGTGATATCTTTAGGCCACTTGATTAGTAGGATTGATGGAATGTATTCATACTCAAATGAATTGATAAAAGGGTTTATCAATGTCATTTGTATATCAATCTACTTAGGATCAAGAAGCTCATTAAGTAATATAAGGTTGACATGTGACCATGCCTTATGCTTAATATAAATATTGTAAGACAAAAGGACTGAATTTCAAACTATGAAAGGTTAACTTGAATTACCGATACCACTCAATTTTGGGTTGCATAATGTATTACTAGATACCGCTTATGGAATTTGGGCCCATGTGTTTTGGGACGAGGGCCATTGCTAATCTCGAGTGGACCTATTGGGTCGCACATAAAAACAAATTAGATTGGATTGCAAATGTTCTCTTGTTTGACAAATGAGTTATTGAGATAATTAATTTAATTAATTATCAATAATTTAGGGTTTTGTTTTAATTCACTTATTAATATTATTTTGGGTTTATTCATGTGTGACATAAATTCGGCCCATAGATATTAATAATAGAGTGATTTATTTGATGATAATGATAATGTATCATATAATTAAAAGCTCAATAACATAATAAGTCCTTGTAAAATTGGGCACACACACTAAATAGTATTGGGAATCCTTATGCTTGTTGGACAAGAGATAGAAAACCTATTCCGATTTGGTGTGGAGGCCGAATTTGTGCTCCTATTTTTTAGGAGTGGAGGCCGAATCCTTGGTGGCCAAGGAAGAGGAATTCATCACCTAATCAACGAAGAAATTCGACACACTCTTCCTTGATTGGGGTTTGTCGAATCCTAGAGGGACAAGGAGTAGGTTTTGTCTAATCCTAATGCACCTATTTAGGCTTTCCCATATGCCTATAAATAGGAGCACTCCATTGTCATATTTTCATGGCTTGGCCAAATTTGTGAGTGTCACAAACGAAGAGAGAAAATTATTTGTGATCATTAGAATAGAGATTCTAAAAGGTGCTAGTACACTACACCAATCCTAACAAGTTTGGTTTGTGGATACCATTGGTCATGTTCGCGCAAAGACAACGTAGTTGAAAAAGTTTCAAGTTAATACTAAAAGCTACACCAAAAAATCATTCATTCATATAATCGAGCTTTGGTTTTTGAGTTAAAAACACTAACCCTAATCGTTTATGATTGATGTGCTTGGATCCTTGGTGGAATTCTAGGATAAAATTTTTATTATTTTCGTTGCGTTTATCCTTGTATGAATGTCATATTTAGTTACAAATTTCAACAGTGGTATCAGAGCCACTTACACAATCAACATAATCAATTCTTTTATATGTGATATAATTGTGATTGTTTGAACAATTCAGCCTTACTTATTATTTCATAATATTGCTGAATTAATTATGCATGTTAGGATTTAATTTAGCAAGATAAAATTGAGAATTTTATTTGAAGGCCGAATATGATGATTGTTGAATATGCTTAGGGTATTATAGAAATTCACTTAGAAAACCATTTAGGGTTTTGTAAATGCGGTTTTGTAATGGGATTACAACGAATGAATTCGATTATAATTTGATTATAAGATCCAAGTATTAATGAGATTAATAAAAGTTAGGATTTTATAAATTAGCAACTCGTTTCATGAGCAATGCAAATTTAAAACCCCCTTGCAACCAGCTTGCGAAACCGCTTTACACATCCAACAAATAATCAATGTAATTATTTGACTAATTGCATGATGTCTATAATGTGATTATGTTTGAATGTTGATTCAATATGCATGGTGCATGACATAGCCCAATAGAACCTATGTGATTGGTTTTATTTATTATGGGTTGTAATTTTGGCAAAAGGTGCCTATTTCAACTACGACCTACGTGTAGTTTTTGGGCAAGTGTGCCTATTCTTCTTTTTAGTATAGATTTATTTATACACTGTATGTAAAGAAGATGGAGGTTGTTCGTGTCCATGGAGATTGAAGACCACCCTAGGTGTACCCTGATTTCAAATTGGCTTTTGAGATCAACTTAGATTTGGGTTTTGTCATGA
>CAODLS012753867.1:5000-15279 GCA_948243855.1 Flueggea neowawraea
TGTTATTTGAGATTATCTGGATATGCATCATTATAAGAATTTTAGTATTTTTTTTATCTAAAATTAATTTGATTATTTAGTTTAAATATGATAAATCTGTTCATATAAACGAGTTAAACAAATTATATGTGTCGTCTTCAGTGATAGACTCAGGATTATTTTCACTCAGAAGTACTGTTGAATGCGTCACGGAAGTTGACAGTAACTATAATGGCGAACGGATGAACAATTATCAAATTAAAGATTTTTTTAATGAAAGAGGACGACACCTCATTAGATATTATTTATAGCTCTCAATTGTGGCGGATGAATATCGTAGTTACAACATCACAACTTATCAAAATACAATAAACTCATAAGTATACGAGGAAAAATCACATAGTCATGCATCCCAAGGATAGAGCTAACTCATTCTTAGCAAGCCAATCAGCACAAATATTTTCCTCCCTAGGAACAAAACAAATACTAGTACAAGTAGACTGCCTAAGTTGACGAATTGTATAGACAATTGCTTGGTGTTGCCATCCCACTGTTTGGAAGAGTTACATATATCCACCACAAGCTTAGAATCAGACTCAAGGGAACTGTTGTACCACCCAAAATCCACGATTTAGAATTAAATTAAGGATTTAATTATTTATTTTTTAAGTTCAACAATTTAAAAATTATTATAATAAAATTATATATATATAATATTGTCGGCGTCAGGGTCACGAGACCCTACGGACACCCTGTGTCCCTCCTTGGTAATCTTGTATTAATATATGAGTTAAATGTGTTTTACAAGTTAAATGCATTAAATATGTCGTGTTGTGTCATATTAAATGACTTATTTAATTAAATATGTTTAATCGTGTTATGTCGACACGGTTAATTAATAGGTTGTATTTATGTTTGAAAAATTTAAAACAATTATTAAATTTGTTATGTTCATATAATGTGTAATCATATCAAATAGAAAAATTGATACAAATCCAACACACAAACACGAATTGCTAACCCTTGTAGATACCCCAGACCTAGACAAGGGAGCGAGCCCATGAGCGTTAATCAATCTTCTAAAAAGATTTGAGAACATCATTAAATACAGATGAATTTTTTTTTAGGAATTTACTCTGTCAAAAATATAGACTTGGGCATCGAAAGAGTCCAAAACTTTCAATGGATTTGTTTGGAAGAGTAGAGCATATAATATATTTTGTAAAATTTATAATAATTAATAATAAGTAAAAAATAAAAAAATAAAAATATAATATATTTTTTTATAAAATTAGGTTATACAAAATTTATAAAATATGTTATATACACTATACTCTTAAACAAGTCCTATATTTTGCAGATTTAACCGAAAAAGAAATTACTCCAAGACCAAGAGTTTTGAAGACCGGATCTCACACAAGGAGACACTGTTGTTGTATGGACCACTGAAGCAACAACTAATAAATTTATTTTTATGTAATATTATTTATTATCTATAAGTAAATTATTATTTTTTCCCTTGGGTAAACAGAACACTGCACAAGCCGTGGCTTACGTTCTAGTTAAAATATAATTAACTGTTAATATAATTTCTTCTTTTTTCCCGCTCCTTCTCAATTAATAGAACTCAAATTCGGGAAAGTATCTGTTGTACTCAGCTTCATTTGGCGTTCTTTACCTGATTGTGCCTCGCTTCAATTTCGATAACAGTTACGGTTGGAGGTAAATGCCCTGTCCGTGGGCTGGCCCGAACCCGACCCTGTTAATATCAGGGTTTGAGTTGACGTTTTAAGTCCGTAAGGCGGGGCTTGGGTTTGCTAAAAACTGATCCTGCTCGAATATATATAAAAGTCGGTCCAGTCTGACCCATCCTTTTTGAATGAACGGACTTGAGGCAGGCATTTAGCCTAGTCAATCGGACTCGGCTCGGCCCAATCTATTGGGCTGAAAAATTAGGGATGGCCCTGCCCCATACCCACCCCTAGCTGGAGGTAAGTTTTCTCTGACTATTCAATTCAACAACCGATATGATTTGTATTCCAATTTGCAAATTGAAAATTCAATAGACCTAATTTTGTCGAGGTATTTGTACATTATTGATTGTTGTAAACAAAACTTTCATTTTTTAATAGAAAATGTTTACAAACTCAAACATTATAAATAACAAAAGAGACTAATGGGCTTGTAATTTCTTGATAATGGACTAAACTTTTACGATAAGTAATTATAGATTTTATTTCTCATATGAGCAAATAAATAAATAGCAAAAGTGTAGAAGTTTCAGACCTTCTATGCAAGGTTGCCACCGGTGTATCTGTTGCTTGGAGTGTTATTTTTTTCGATTTTTATGCATTTTTTAACAATAAATTGAGTAGTAGATTGTAAATTTGTTTACAATTGGATATATTGTACAGTGAAAAGTAAGAAGAGTGTCATTTGTTTTTAGAATTGTTACTGGTGAACGAAAATTGAACCCCGACTAGAACTCAAACTTGCTTCAAACGTGTAATTCTTGCTACTTTCTATATGCAAGGAGGAACCTTTACTGCCTTTAGGACATGATAAAGCATTAGTTGCATTTTGTTATAGTGAGATTAGTTAAGAGCAATCTTTTGTGGGTTTTTTTTGAATTGTCAGAACATTTCGGTTTTTTATTACTCTATTTTTTGCAGTAAAAGAAAAACTTAAGAAATGAATAAATTATATGGTAGTAGATGAGCTCTTTTCTCATTTTCTGTAGTTACCCACCAACTTAAATTATGGGTCCGCGAGCATGTGTGATTTCACTTGAGCAAAGCTGGTTAAGGGTTTATTGTAAACCTTCAATTTGACTCATCTTAGCAACGTGGGATTTAAACACTTTAGAAATGACCACTTGAGGTTAGTTGGCTATATATTATTTTATCCTGAGGTGCAGGATTCAATTCTTCGTAACCAAACACTTTTTAATATACTAGAAACAAACACCATATAAGATATATGTAGGTATTGCTACTTTACACATGAATTGTTTGGCATATTTGAAGAAAGAATTTACTTTGAGACAGTGAAGCATGGTGTTATTATGGATGCTTCAATTAAGTATAAAAAACATGTGATCGTACTTTGCATTTATAATTGTGAAATTTATAGTGAAATGAAGGATCAAATGTTCTGGTAAGTAAAATTTTCTGTAGTCTCTATATCAAGATACTTGTTCTTTTATTTTAGAAATTTCAACAGGAGCCGAGTTTTTAAAAGTAAAATAATGAATGATGCACATGCATTCTCCTATATATGTGTATCAGAATTTAAAAAAATGCACAAATTTCACTAGTTGATTTAAGGTCAGAATGATACAGCCTATGGGAAGGTAAATGTCACATTGGTACACCAGGACAGTCAAGTTCACAGAACAAATAGGAGTTGCTTAGGACCTATAATTGAACCTGGTTGCCATTGATTAATAACACTGTGCCTAGTTTATTATATGAATTATTTTGACCTTTATTTGTGACCTTTATATTGACCTTTAGTTTAGTATGGTTACTTGGATTGATACCAAAATCATGTGATTGTGATTGTACTTTACTTTAATTTGTAATAGTTAAATTTGATATGGAATGAAGGATCGAATATTCTGGTATTGTTTTCTTGCAAAGCTTTCTCTATTCCTATCTCAATATACATGTTCTTTTGTTATTGAAATTTCAATAGGAACTGAGTTTTCTAATGCAATATGAATGATGTACATCAGATTGATATGCATCAGCTACTAGTCTTGCGTTATTTTAATTATTTTCTTACTTATTAATTGTGAATCACAAATTTTTTTAAGTGTACAATTTCCTCAAGTCAATTCCAAGTAGTCCGAAAGATCCAATTCTACTACTAGTGGATGTCGCAATCTTACAGCCTGCCGTGTAGTTCACAGCGGAAATTTGAGATGCTTCCAACCTATAGTTGGACCTGGTCGCCATTGATTATAACACTATATAATAGTGACTGTATGAAAGTTCTTTTTCTTTAATTTATCATTGTGTCCTTACAAGCAGTACGAATATATTAAGACCACAAAATTCGAGAGGTGGATGGATATTTTTCATCCAAACTGAAACCTTATATGAAGACATTCATAAACAACCAACCAACAACACATGGTTGAATGTCAGTACTTAACACTGGAATGAACACGGGAGAAACTAACTGACGAGTTTTTGGAAGAACATAGTGGACAAAACTATTCTTAGCAGGTCTGTTGAGCTTATTGGAAATATGAATTGAACACTGCAAAATCAAAATTATTTGCAAATGCGGTCTTCTATCAAGGAAGAAAGTGGACAATGTTTTTCAAGATTGTGCCAAGAAAGTTGACCATGTTTTCTAGTTAGTGGTGTTAGTGGGGATTAATGCTCCTATTTTCATGTCTTTCAGTTACCACATTTGCGTAAAAATATGTGTTAAATCAATTAATGAAATGTGTCTGTGTTTCTCCATTCTTTTTTCTCTTCTTCCATAAAATTTCAAACAGAGCTTCACGTTGTAATGGCTTGAATCGTTTCGCTGAGGTCAGTTGACAAGGAAAAAAGGGCAGGAGTTCAATTGCATAATCATCTTTGAAATCTGTGAATAAAATGCTCTCAACTTTCTACTTGTCGAAGGCTTTCTTGTTATGTTCTCTTCTTGTACATTGCTTTGCTAGGGATACCATCAGTATTAGCAGCTTGCTTAGCGATGAGAACCAGGAAACTCTTGTTTCTGCTGGAGAGAAATTTGAACTTGGGTTCTTCACACCTCTTGGAGGCAATGGAAGATACAGTGGCATATGGTATTACAAGTTGGAACCACAGACAGTTGTGTGGGCTGCAAATAGAGATAAACCAGTTTTGATAATTCTGGAGTTCTTGCCATAGCAGATGATGGCAACTTGCAGATATTAAATGGAACTGGGGAAACTTATTGCTCCACAGACCTTGAAAGATCATCAAATGCCAATTACCCACAGACCTTGAAAGATCATCAAATGCCAATTACCTGAACAAAGTGCTAAGCTTACGGATTCTGGGAATTTCATTTTAAGTGATGACGAGGGGACAAGAAGTCTGTGGCAGAGCTTTGAACATCCAACTGATACTTTCCTTTCAGGTGTGAACATGGCCAAGAATTTTAAGTTGACTTCATGGCATAGTGTAGTTGACCCGAAAATGGCTATTTTCACATTTGAAATTAATCAAGAAGATGAGAAGAAGTTCACCATCTTCAATGGTGTTGTCCCCTACTGGAGAAGTGGAAAGTCAAGCGAATTCAACTCAGTTGAACTGCCTTCTAGGATGGCCTGTTTTCTGTCAAACTTCACCATGTGTGGTAAATCTCCGTCTCCACTACTAGTTCTTTTTAATACCACCAGTGGTGATGGATAGTGGGGGACAGATACAACAATGGAGATTGGATGAGCAGAAGAAAGACTGGTTGCTAGTATCATGGGAGCCAATAGATAATTGCAGCGTGTTCAAGGCTTTTGGGCAGTTTGGAAGCTGCAATAGCAATAGTAGTTTGGCCTGCAGGTGTCTGCCAGGATTCAAGCCTGAGAATCCAGAGGAATGGAATCGTCAACATTTCAGAGATGGATGCTCCCGAAAATCAACAATATGTGGAAACAGATTTTTGAGCTTGAAAATGATGAAAGTAAGTGACCCGGATTCTCCATATGTTGCAGAAGACGAAGCAGATTGCAGGCATAGATGCCTTAATAATAATTGTCAATGTAGAACTTTTTCCTATTCTGAAGGAAGGAACAAACAACAAAAGGATGCTGGCAGTCCCAATTGCTTCATTTGGACAGATGACCTTAACAACCTTCGCGAGGGGATTCTGAATGGTGGACGTAACCTCTCTGTCCGTATAGCAGTTTCTGATATCGGTACATCCTTCCTTCTCCTCTTCTCTGTTTACTTTTCAGAGTCATTGCTAAATTTATTTGGCTGCCGACTATTATTCATGGGAACATAAAGGGAAAAGGTGGACGGAGGAGAGGTTTGTGCGCAAACAAAATATAAACACTATCTTCTACACATTAAACCTTGGACTAGACATGTTATTAATTCAAACCTATCTAATATTGCAAAGGAATTAGATTATATTAACTATACTTAGTCTAGCAAATACTTGGATCTTATATTGAATCGTAGCTTCAACAATGTGATTGTGGTGAGAGTTGATAAGTAGGTGATCATTTATTATGTATTCTGTCATCAATTTACAGAATCTACAAGTAGAAGTTGTGAACCTTGTGGCACCAACATTGTCCCTTATCCTCTTAGCACGGGATCAAATTGAGGTGATCCCATGTACTCCAGTTTCTCCTGTGACAACTCAGTTGGCAAGCTTAGCTTTAGGGCTCCAAATGGCACCTATGATTTCATTAGTGTTAATCTAGATAATAGCACGTTTATTGTCCTACACAGACTGAAAGGTAGGTGTGATGCCAGATATAGAAATTGAATGGAAGCCACCTCTTCAGCCAACATGAAATAAATCTGCAGACTGTGAGGATTGGCCTAATTCAACTTGCAATGTGACTAGAAATCAATAAATCAATATACAGAGGGAAACGAAAATATGTTTTCGTATATTGCATTACTTGTATCATACAGAAGAGTACCAATATATATATGTATAGCATAGCATTGAAAGTGTATCAAACATGATACACCAAATAATATCAGATATATTACAGTATGTGATGTGATTCTATAACACTCCCCCTGCAAGCTGAAGGTGGTAGAGAGAGCAACCGAAGCTTGGAGGCAAAGCGCGCAAACAAGTCTTTAGGGAGAGGCTTAGTTAAGATGTCGGCCAACTGATCTGAAGAAGACAATACACCAATAGACAGTTCTTTGGCATGAACCATGTCACGAACAAAGTGGTAATCGATTTCGACATGGCGGTTCGTGCATGAAAAACGGGATTGTTGGAGAGGAACACAGCACCCACGTTGTCACACCAAATATGCGGCGGAGCTTGAAGTGAAACACCCAACTCTTGAAGCAACCGAACAAGCCATTTGATTTCAACACAAGCAGCAGCATCAACTTTGAATTCAGATTCCGTGGATGACCGGGCAACCGTCCTTTTTTGGGCAGATTTCCAAGCAAGGAGATTATTATCCAAGTAGAGAAAATAACCACCTGTGGAACGACGATCATCAGGGCACCCAGCCCAGTCACCATCACTGAAAATTGTCAGGCGAGAGAGAGGCATTTTTGAAATAAGCAGACCCTTAGACACGACAATGCTTATTTCAATCGTTTTAAAGCTTGCCAGTGAGCAGTTGTTGGAGCATGTAGAAATTGGCAAAGCTTGTTCACCGCAAATGATAAGTCGGGTCGAGTAAACAAGACATATTGGAGGCCTCCACAAATGCTATGGTACATGGTGGTGTCAGTTGCAGAAAGAGGAGTGCCAATAGTTTTTGACAAGGCCTTTCCTGATGCCATGGGAGTGGAGCAAGAATTACATGACTCCATGCCCATTTTCTTAAGCAAACCGAGAATATAGCTGCTTTGAGAAAGAATCAGGGCACGAGACTGATTGTGAACTTCAATGCCAAGAAAATGTTGAAGATGTCCAAGATCACGCAAATCAAATTCTGTAGTTAATTTTGTGACAAGGACATCAAGAAAGGAAGCATCATTGCTTGTTAACACAGCATCAACATAGACCAATAAAAAACATTGAATACCATTCTGACGATAAAGAAATAAAGAAGAATCAGTTTTTGAGCCTTGAAATCAGAGTTGTAGAAGAAAAGAACTCAATCGACGATACCCGTAAAGAGATTTGTGCAGCTTGCAGACATAATCCGGATGATGCATGTCAACAAAGCCTTGCGGCTGGACAATATAGATATCTTCTTCAAGATATCCGTTCAAAAAAGCATTACTGATGTCGAGTTGGCGAAGGGACCAGCATTTAGACACGACAATGCTTAGAACTGACCGAATAGTAACAGGTTTAACAACGAGACTAAATGTCAGTATTGTCCAACCCATAATCTTGAGTGTAACCCCTAGCTACCAAACGAGCTTTTAAACGCTCTACAGTACCATCCGGATTATGCTTCACTTTGTAGATCCATCGATTGCCAATGACATTACCATTTGCAGGTCGTGGTGCGAGCTCCCAAGTATTATTGCGTTAAAAAGCAGAGAATTCTTGAGCCATTGCTTCTTGCCAACAGGATTGTTTAGGGGCTGGACCATATAGATATCTTCTTCAAGATATCCGTTCAAAAAAGCATTACTGATGTCAAGTTGGCGAAGGGAACAGCATTTAGACACGACAATGCTTAGAACTGACCGGATAGTAACAGGTTTTACAACGGGACTAAATGTGTCAGTATAGTCCAACCTATAATCTTGAGTGTAACCCCTAGCTACCAAATAAGCTTTTAAACGCTCTACAGTACCCTCCGGATTGTGCTTCACTTTGTAGACCCATCGATTGCCAACGACATTACCATTTGTAGGTCGTGGTACGAGCTCCCAAGTATTATTGCGTTGAAGAGCAGATAATTCTTGAGCCATTGCTTCTTGCCAACAGGGTTGTTTAGAGGCTTGAGAGAATGAGTTGGGTTCAATGATGGATGCGAGAAAAAAAGAGATGATAGAATAAATATGTTGTTGGAGGGTTGAAGGGCGTAATTTCATGGAATGGTGCGTTGTTTATTTGGTGGGATTTGATTGGTGGTGTTGTCGGGTGATATTGAGTGTGAAAGAGACAAATTGGAAGGAGGTGGATTTGTAGATTTGGAAGGATCATGACTGACAGGTTTGATATGGCAGATTGGAAAGAAGAATGATCATGGGAATCATGAATTGGAGTTGTGGGAATGTGTGGATTTGTGGAAATTAATGGAGAGGTGGCTGGTGATGAGTTGGATGGAGATTTGGCAAGATCAGGATTTGAAGAAACTTGATTTACTAGAGATATTAGAGGACTAGAATTGGAATGAGACAGAAAAGGATTTGTTGACAGAGGAATATTGGAAGGAATTTGAGAATTTATGGGAAGTGATGACGTGGAGAAATTAGTGGGATGTGATTGAGTAGAGTTTGTTGGCGGAACAAGCGGAGCCGGCACTTGGTGCATTATTTGGAGCCATGGTGAAGACATGGCACGCACGACTTGATCATGAGACACATTAGATGATACTACATGCTTGGAAAAGGGAAAAATTAACTCGTGAAACTGGACATGGCGAGCAACATACACAGGTCCCAACTCGGAATCAAGACACCGATACCCTAAGTGATTGGATGAGTAATCCAAAAAGACACATTGCTTAGACCGAAATGAGAATTTATGAGTATTGTATGGTCGAAGAAGTGGGTAAACCGCACAACCAAAAACTCTTAAAGAATTGTAATCATGAGATTCTCGGTAAAGAAGTTGAAATGGAATTTTATTGTCTCGAGATGCAGTGGGCATTCGATTGATGAGGTATACAGCAATATCAAACGCAAAATGCCAAAATTTAAAGGGAACACCGCTATGTCCTAAGAGCGTCAAGCCAATATCAACAATGTGTCGAATTTTGCATTCAACAGTCCCATTGTGTTCATAAGTGTGAGGACATATGATAAGATGATGAATACTTTGGGCTTGTAAAAATTTGTGAACAGATCGGTACTCACCCCCCAATCTGATTGATATTTTAAAGCAATTTCAACAAGGTATTTATGACCCGACGAAGAATCATCAACAAAAAGAACAAAAATATTTATGACCCGACGAAGAACAAAAGGGAGAAGGACCCCAAACGTCTGAGTGAATAAGTTCTAAAGGAAAACTACTACGATGATGAGTCAATGGTAAAGAGGAACGAGATATTTTTCCTAAACAACAAGCATGGCATTTTTTGGCAGACAAACAAGATGATGAACAAGGTAATTGAAATCTTTGAACTGATTGACGAACAGTCTGAAAGTTGGGGTGACCAAGACGTGCATGCCAATTCTCCAAGGTAACAAGAAATGCGAAGGCATCAGAATTGCGAGATCGTTGAATAGCACCACAAAGTTTGTAAAGGCCAAGCTCACTTGTTCCGTGCAAAAGAATAGTCTGAGTATTCCGATCCTTAACAAGACAAAAATCAGGATGAAACTCAAAAAAACAATTGTTATCACGACAAAACTGTTGAACAGATAAGAGAGGTTTAATAATAGTAGGAACATGAAGAACATTATGTAGTGATAGGGTGTCAAACCCACCAAAATAAATATCTGTTCAGAAAATATATTTCGAGTATAGCAACAAACAG
>CAODLS012753918.1:0-10551 GCA_948243855.1 Flueggea neowawraea
GGGTGAATTGGATTTCTTGCTAAGTATAAAAAATTTTCAAAATTTTTTGCAATATTTTGAAAATAGAAATTAGTAGCTCAATCCAACACACAACTTTAGAAACTGAAATGAAAATAAGCAAGGGATAGAGAAAACAAATCCAAGATTTATAGTGGTTCGATCCTCCTTGACCTACGTCCACTCCTCTAGCATCAATTAGAGAATTTCAATCTACTAACTCTTCCTCACTTACAGGTGGAGGCAAACCGTTACAACCTATTATTTTTCAGGCTCACAAGACAACCTTTACAATCACTTGTTTTTAACTGGCTCAACAAGAAAACCAATAACCACTTGTTTGCAAAGGCAACAAACAAGCAAACCTATTCTACCCACAAGCTTTACCACCAAATATTGATTACACAAGGTTTAACAGAATGAGAATAATGTTCTCACACCAAATCTCAAAGCAAATAGCAACACAAAAGCTTATTGTGGTGTAAGAACTTGAAAATACTTAGATAGAGAAAGTTAAGAATGAAATTTGCAAAGTTTCGGCACACTCTAAAAAATGTTCTCTATCTTGCCTCTGGACTGATGAAGTCTATTTATAGCCACTCTCTGAGAAATAGTCGTTGTCGGACTCAAATAATCTATTGTGAGAGAGCTGCAACATGTCAAAATTGCTGACCTCAATCTTTACTACGCACATACTATACATAGTGCGTGCGTAGTGTCCATTTCCATAAGAGTATTACACACTGTGAACCCTTTTATGTGTGCATAGTATGAAGCCCAGTATCCACTGTTTGATTAAATCAAAAACCTGGAATATACTGAGTGCGTAGCACTTGTATTGCGATCGTAATACTATGGGCATAGACGAACCTCCAAGATTACACATTTGATTTGTAATGTGATTGTGTCATATGGTGTCAGTGAATATTCAAAATTGAAATTTCCGAAGAGCGTTTCAGATTTGTCTCATAGTCCAGCTCATCCAGTTCTACGTGCGTAGAACATGATCTTCTGACGTAATCTAATCTGTCAGCAAATATTCTCTTTTTGAATGTCTGACACAACATAACAGAATTTGTCGCCTGCTAAAAATAGCCTGTCATACCCGTCTACATGCATAGTATCTCATGCTACGTGCATGGTAAGAATCTTCTTTGGAATGTAGTTCTTTCTTTCTACGCACATATTTCTTTCCAGTTTGGATTCAAGACTTGTCTATGCGCATAATATTCCATACTGCTCGCATAGTATGTCACCTGAATCATTTTCCTCTTTACTACGTCGATTCCATCTTGTATAATGCACACAATAGAGAATTGGACCATTTTGTCTTCTATTTTACAAGGTACTGCGCTCATAATATGTGGTATTATGCATTGTATCCATTCTGGAACACTTCAGAATTGCTTTATCTTTCTCAAAGTGCATAGCCTAACTTTTTTAATTGTTTTGTTAAATCATCAAAACTTAGAGGGAATTTTCATGTAGACCAAACTTGGTTCAACACATATGAGCTGTTCTTGATGTTTCACTAGTTGTAGGAGTAGACATTAGTATGCCAGTAATGTTGGCGTAATTTTCTTCTGAATCAGTGGATAAATATGATGCAGAATTGTCTTCTGTGGAAGTGATTGAATTCTTCATTTCTTTTAAATGAGAATCAGAATCTTCAAAATTTGGAACATATTCTGAATCTTCAGAGCTAGATATATGTTCATGAATAGAAGATGTATCATCTTCTGAACTATAACTTCCTTCTAGAGTAGCAAAAGGATTATGCGTTTCAATGGCATAAGAATCCTGGAAATGAGATGCCATGAATCCTACTAATGGATTGTCTTTTCTTGGATAAGTTTCTTCCTTCTGCTTTTCTTTTTCTTTCTTCTTCCTTTTTTTCGATTCTGCTTCTTTTCTTTTGAAATCATCATACTTCAAAAAAGTTGAAGAAGCAAGTGGAACAACATGCCTTCTTGCTGAGGCCTTAAATCCTTCTGGAGAAAATGGTTCTGGTGGCTTTCGAATGGGGCTATAAGTATCAAAGATTCAATACTGTTTTGGAGGGTCAAAAAGAGAGGGGTGCCTCAATTCATTTTGCAACCCTTTTTGTTGTTGTTTTAACTTTCGTAATTCTTCTTCCTTTTGGTCAAAAGTAGGACCAAAGTCCATTTGCATAATCATCTTATTTAGCGTCTTTTCCAGTCTTGAAATTTTCTTGTGGACTTTAAGATGAAGATCTTAAAGACCTTGACTGATGTCTTTCACCTCCAATTCTTGTTTCCCCATATCATGAAGGATCTTATCCAACTTTTCATATTGACGTACCTAATGACGCCTCTTAGCTACATGGATACTTGTTTGCCAATTCAAAACTTCTTCAGCACTTGACAATGGCTCAAAAGGGCCATCTGATTTTTACTATCTTCAGCTTTGTATAGGGTCAGAATGGAACTCTATGATTTGAAGTGTATGGAGTTAAAGGAGGATATTCATCCTCATTGTTCACATCTAGTACTTTTGAAAAGGATGAGGCCATGAAACATGGGATGGCCGGAATAAGAGGACTTGAAATGACCTTAGAAGGAAGGATAGAAACAAGCACCCAAATCCTTGCTACAAATATTCTTCATTTGGTGCTCAAAATTAGCTTAGTTTGTGGGTATTTTGCTTCATATCTTATTCTAAAATCCCACCATCACTATGAGTGAATTGTAAACACTTTGACTATGGGTCACATTTGTTGTTAGCCTATAGAAAACAACATTGTTGTTGGCTTTAGAGGTGTGAGCCGCAATCAACCTTGTTGTAAGGCTTTGTTAGACTGAGCGGGAATCAATCATCGTATAGTGGATTGGGAAAATCCTAGGTGAGGAACTTAGGTAGTGGATGTATGCATCGAGAATTGGCTGAACCACTCTAAATTGATTGTGTTCATTTTTCTCTTCTCTCTACTCTCTACAACTCAACCAAAACTAAGAAGACCAAAAAACATAGTCCAACAATACATTTAATCTACATCGTGGAGGTGAATAAGGATCTGGCTGAGAGATGTAGCAAATTCGTCATTAGTGATGATGATGATGGTTGATGATGGAGGGGAAACAAGGTTGGAGTTGAACCCTCATTTGTGTATTGTGGGTAGGTTCCTAACTGATAAACTCCTGAAGCCGACATTTGTTAGCAAAACTCTAAGCAACTTGTGGCGTCCAGTAAAAGGAATTTATATTAAGGACATAGGGCCAAACCAATTTATTTTCCAGTTCTTTCATGAGCTGGATCTGAAACGTGTTACTAAAGGAGCATTGTGGACATGTGACAAGCATTTACCTTTGTGGAAGAGGCTGAGGAAGGGAGAAGATTCACTGAAGGTGGAGTTGAATCATTCGTTATTCTTGGTCCAATCGCATAATGTCCCAATTGGCTTTGTCTCAGAAAGAGCTTGTTTTGATATTGAGAATTATATTGGAGAATATATTACTTCTGATTCGATAAACTTTGAGTGAGGATGGCAAAGGTATCTCCGCATTAGGGTCAATTTTGATATGCAGAAAGCTTTGACGACGAAGACGAGAGTTCAAAAAAGTGGTAAGGAGTGGCATTGGATTTTGTTCAAGTATGAGAAGCTAATAATCTTATGCTATATTTGTGGTTGTCTGGACCATAATTAGAGGTATTGTGATATGGTGTATGAAAACCCAAAAATTAAGAGAAGGTTTGATTCCAGTTTAGGAGCCGAGATTGGAGCATTGTCGGTTGTTACCCAGAATAGATATTTGAGGAATGCTCATGGAGAGATGTTGTTCAGGGCTCAAACTGCGGAAGGTGTAGGAAGGCTGCTAGTCAGTGAGATGGAGGTGTGTGAGGGTGGTGAAGAGTGTGAGGGCCAGTGAGAAAGGGAAGCATATATGGGCCCTTGGGAAGGGTGTTGAGCCACCCTCATTAAATGCTACTACCATTGGAATGGCAACATGAAATGATGATGTTGGACAGGTTAATAAAATTTTCCCACCATGTGAACTTGCCTTGGTTAATGTAGAGTGTGGGCTTGAGGTTAGTGATACAAAGAGAAGAAGAGTCGAAGGGGTTGAGATAGACCCATTCAAAATATCAATTTAGACCCCATTTATGCAACATATCAGTTTTAGTCATCCCTTACTCGTGTAATGAAAACTCTTACTCGAGTAACTGAACCTCCATATTACTGGAGTAGCCATTCTGGTTAACTCAAGTAACCCATGTCCTCTATCACTCGAGTAACTGTTTTGGTTTACTCGAGTGAACCATAGCCTATATTACTCGAGTAACGAAATTATGTTACTCGAATAACCCCTTAAAATATCCAAAACAGTCGAGATCCAATGTTCCTAGCCAATATATACTCACTTCATCTCTATTCAAGATTAATCTATTATCAACCAACCTAAATTCATTCATCTCATCAAGTTCCGAAATTTCAAACCCCAATCACGTCCATCCACGGTCATTTTCGAGAATTAAAATCAAGTTCTAAAGTCCCCAAATGAACTAGAATCAAGAATCCAAGTTAGAGAGGTAATCTTACCTTGAATCCTTGAAAAATTGGACTAAGAATCAAAGGGAACGGAGGGAGAACGTTTTTGGGTTTCGTAAGAGGTGTTCTGGGCGAAGAATGACCAACCAAACCAAATAAAAATGTATTTATATGCGTGCAATCGATTGCACCACTTGTCCAGAAGTAATGGTTACTCGAGTAAGACATACATCAGATCGAAAATAAATCTTCATTTACTCGAGTAGCAACTTATATTACTCGAGTAAACCAATACTCCTTTTACTCAAGTTACACCAATTATAACTTGAGTAACTATACTTCCAGAAGTAATAAATTTTTCAAATTCACTCGAGTTATCCTCTCATTTACTCGAGTTATCAGAGTTTCATATTACTCGATTAACACTTCTTTTACTTCAGTAACATGCATCTTTCCTCAAAAATTTTGAATTCACTCAAATGTTCATCTAAGAATCGAACGAGACGTTACAATTAGAGTTTAACTTAGTAGCCATCCATAAAACAACAATGTGGGACCTTCTCTCGCACACTTCCCATAAATCTTCGCACAACCTGATCAAACTCAAATGAATCACTTTTGAACACCATGTTATTACGCTCCATACAAAGTCAATTAAACAGTGGCATTAAACATGATTCTCCACTCCCGGCCACCCCTACTTCGCCTCTTGGCTTTCCTAGCAAACCAACTAATCTCTCTTCTCCAAGCCAATGATTGTCTCCGAACTTGAAATCGATTACACACCTCTTGCCAAATTCTATTATTTGCTGGACATTCAAAGAAAACATGTTCCACTTGCTCAGGACAAGATGAGCAGAATATGCACAAATTATCCGCTACAATTCCCCACTTGACCAGTCGAGTCTTAACAACCAATTTATTATGAATAGCCAGATAAACAATAAAGCTATTCTTAGGTATATGCCCTTTACCCTATAACAAACCACTCCAAGTCACTTTCAATGCTTTTTCCCGAATAGCCTGCCAAGCACTTTTAATAGAAAATGTTCACGAAGCAATAAGTTTCCAAGTAATAGAATCAGGTTTCAATCATTTATACTTACCCTCTTAACTTCCTTCCATGCCCGTTCTATCATTATATCTATTGGATCAAAGAGCCGCCACCTATTTTGGCTTCTAAGATCCTTAATTCTAACTGTTTTAGGTACATCATCTTCCCTCATATTCAGATCTGGATATTTCCCAACCAAAGATTGCCCCTGCAACAAAGGACCAAACCAGAATAAAAAATCACTATCCTTTCCCACCTCATAAGAAAACAGAGGCTTAAACACATTTCTCATTTTCAGCAAATTCCTCCAACTCCAACTGCTATCAGGAGGTTTAACAATTCCCTAGAAACTCAATCTCTTTAACTTCATATGTGAGATCCATTTTGCCCAGAGAGAAGTTTGAACAGCAACTAAGTCCCAGATTTTCTTAGCCACTACTGCCATATTCCAAGGAAACAGGTCTTTTATACCAAGTCTTCCTTCCTCCTTTGGGTTGCAAACCCGATTCCATGCAACTTTACCACCCTGTTTACTCATGCCATTCCCATACCACAAAAAGCTTCTGCACTTACTATCAATTTATTTTATCACCGAAACAAGTAACACAAATATACGACACCAATACACTTGTAAACTTCGTAACACAGAGTTAATGAGTTGTAGTCTACCTGTATATGACAAAAATCTTAAAGTCCAATAAGTAATTTTCGCAGTAATTTTGTTAATCAACTCCCTGCAATGACTCTTAGTAAGTCTTGTGGAGATCAGTGGCACACCCAAATATTTGATAGGTAATTCCCCCACCCTAAATTTGAGAACTCTAAGAGCATTTTGAATTTCATTATCACCAACGCCACTAAAGAAAATGCAATCTTCCCTTCATTGACATGCAACACTAAAACACTTGCAAAGTGTTGCAGTATGGAAGAAACACTTTCCAAGGACAGCATATCATAGCTGCAAAACACAAAAACGTCATCTGCAAAACACAAATGATTCAACCTCATACCTTTGCAACCGTGATGAAATTTGAAAGACTGAGATATCTTAACAGCAAAGCACCTAGATAAGTACTCCATAACAAAAAAAAACACAAGCAGAGACATAGGGTCACCTTGTCGTAATCCTTTCTTTCCCAGCAAAAAAGCCTTCCAAAGAGCCATTAACCGCCACAGAAAAATGAGGAGTACGAATGCATTTCATGACCCATCGTATAAACTTATCCTGAAACTGCAGTCCAAGTAAGATCTCTTTTATAAAATCCCACAGAACAAAATCATATGCTTTCCTTAAATCCACCTATAGTGAACATGAAGGGTTGTGAGCTTTTCGATGGTAATTCCGCACAAACTCATGAGCCAACAATACATTGTCAACAATAATCCTTCCTGACACAAAAGAAGATTGCACAGGATTAATAATCCTTGGTAAAATCTTGCACAATCTTCCATCCAAAATCTTTGTTATGACTTTATATAAAACTGTACAGCATGCAATTGGATGATAATCACTCAAACCACTAGGAGTAGAAACCTTCGGAATGATTGTCAGAACAACAGAGCTAACCTTTTTAGTAATTTTCTAGTATGAAAAAACTCACAAACTGCTTTGGTAACATCCTCCCCAACTATATGCCAACACTTGTTGAAGAAAAAACTATTAAAACCATCAATCCCTGGGCTTTATCCTCACCTATACCCCACATGGCTTCTATAACTTCCAAACTTGAATATCCGCACAGAAGAGTATACTCTCCTCAGCAGACACCACCAACCCAACTAGCAAAATTTCATTCTAGGCATGGGTACGACCCTGTGAAGAAGTCCCTAATAAAGAAGTATAAAAGCTAACCATAGCAAATCCAATATCTCCCCTATCAGTCAAAACAGTTACATCATCCAATACTAACGAAGAAATCTTATTTCTTGCACGCCTCACCTTTAGGGAATTGTGAAAAAAATTGGTATTACTATCACCAAGCTGCACCCACATTTCTCTCGATTCTTTACGAAAGTAGCTTTCCTCACAAAACTTAAGTCGGTGGAATTCCGCAAAAATGGTCCTCTCCTCCTTATGCAACTGCTCATCAAAAGGATCACACTGTAAAGAACTATGTAGTTGATTAGGCAAACTTCTAAACTCTTCTACCCTTTCAGATAAGGATGAATACTCTCGTCGATGCAACTTCTTAAGTTCTTCTTCAACATCATTAACTTTTTCCACACCTGAAACATTTCACTCCCAGTAATATCCTGGTGCCAGATCCGAGAGACAATTGGAAAGACAATTGGAAAGACAATTGATTTTGTGCCCACATATTATAACACCTAAAGATCCCTCCACTCTTGTGGCGTTGCATAACCTGTAAGTTAACCACTAACAGAGAATGATCAGAAATACCTGAAGGTAACACACATAATTAGCAAACTCAAAGATATCAGACCAAATTAAATTGACCAAGCATCTATCCAATCTCCTCCAAATTCTTTCCCCACCCAATTGGTTATTTGCCCAAGTATAAAAACAACCATGATTACGAAGCTCAACTAAGCCACAATTAACTAAGCAATCATTAAAATCTTCAGTAGCAAGTCGATTGCATTCAACATCACCCAACCTTTCTCGATCATTTAGTATCACGTTAAAATCTCCTTGTACCAACCACGACTCACTCATATTTTGTCCAATACTACCAAGATTATGCCATAACTCTTCTCTTTCACACATCTCATTAGCACCATAAACAATAGACCAAAACAATTCCCCTCCCTCAAATACAACTTTGCAATGCAAAACCTGCATAGTAGTCACAACTATTTGAATTTGACAAAAACTAGAATCATAGATCAATCAAATCCCACCAATACATGCAATACTAGAATTATCAAGAACCTCCAATCCTGCAATTTTAATCCCTGAAACACTTTCGCTTTATTCTCATTCTTCACTCTCGTTTCCAAAATCCCCATCGCCTTTATATTGTGCTTAACACTTAGAGACTTAACCTCTGATTGTTTACAAGGGGCATTAAGCCCCCGAATATTCCAAGTGCACAGCATTATCCTCTCACCAAAGTGAGAGTCCCCCCAGTCCCTCGCCTCTTATCCTGACCACATATAGTCCCACCAGTAACACCACTTAGGGCATTCCTAGGCAATATAGTTCCATCCTCCCTAATATGAATATGCATCTTTGTCCATAATATGTTTCCCAGTAGCACAACGACTGCTACCCCCCTGTCCCCCACCATTCCTGACTACATCCTGAGTAAGTGATACTTGATCATTTTGAACAATAGCCATCTGGTGTTCTACTAGTACCTCACCATACTGTACAGATTTGCTCTCAACCTCCGTCTTCTTTTTCCAAACTTTCTTCACCTTCCCTGCCAAATTGGGACAGTCCTTAACCACATGCCCATCTCCATGACATTGTTTATAGAAAATAGGCTTCCATTCATAACAAACACGCTGAGTAATCTACACGCCCTTCTCATTTGCCAAAAGGATCTCTTCAGGAAATACACCCTCCGCTTCCATTTTATTCAGGACTTGTGCAATCCCAATCGCTCTTGTTTAAGAATACAGTGATCTGTAAACATCGGTGTACCAAGAAGACTACCACTTAAATTAAACAAAAACAATACTGATAAATTAAACAAAAATAATATAGCATTTTCTTTGTAATTGTTATATCTAACACTGATAAATTAAAATCCATCAAAAAGGAGTGTTTTGCAGCAGTTATAACAATAATCTGCAGTCTTGCATAGTGACATGCTTCCTTGTCCTTTTATATTTGTTCTTTTAATTATTTTTCAGCCTTACTTTACTAATGGGACTAGGTCTTTTTGAAGTGAGCTAAAGGTTTTCGATTTATACTTTTTAAAAGATGGATCTCGGCTCAAATGAACTAAATGGTTTGCGTGCAAAGACAAATCGCTTGGAGAATTTCATTAATGCGTTGGCAAAATCTCATCGTTAGATTAAATTTAAGAAATGTAAATAATTTAACCTGGTGACACATATTTTCGCTAAATTTCATTATTTTATCTTTTTAGTTTGATAATATCAAAAATGAAAATGATCATTTCAACTTAATAAGACACTGAAGTTGTTTATTTGTGTTAATGTTGAAGTTGATTTTCTTGATCAAAATTGAAGTCATAATTGATAGTTGACGAAGCAAAGTCGAAATGGGACAAATTGGAGACGAAACGGGGGAGTACCAGCGAAACAGTCTAGGACACAGCCTGGGACACAGGCGTGTCCCAGACCGTGTAACGGGTTTTTTACATGGAAACAGTTTTGTTGTCCGTGTGTTGCCTGTCTTCGTCCGTGTTTTTATCCATACGGTCCGTGTAACCTATTTTGGACGTGATTCCTGCTTAGGAAGGATTCTAATACGTGTATTAGGATTTTGGGTGGACTATTTGGGCTAGGGTTTTATTGTAAATTATAAATAGGTGGCTCGGGAATAATCTTGAAAGCCTTTTGCCTATTTTGACTCTGAATAATAGAATTACTAAGCTCTCTGCCCGTGGACGTAGGTCGATTGACCGAACCACGTAAATCTTGTTTTCTTGTGTGATTGCTCTTTGTTATTCCGCATTCTTCTATCGCCGATTTTTTCTGACAAGTGGTATCAGAGCCACAGAAGTTTGTTCAGAAACTTTGGGTTCATTATGCAGAAAGAAGATGTCTTTGTATAAATTCGATATTGAGAAATTCAATGGGTCGAATGATTTCACGCTGTGGAAACTGAAGATGAAGGCGATTTTGGTTCAGCAGAAGTGCGAGGAGGCGATTGAAGGTGAAGAGAAATTACAGGTAGAACTAACAACAACGCAAAAAGCGGAGGCTGTGAAGAGAGCACATAGTATTTATTGAGTCTGACAGATGAAGTCTTGAGGGAGGTGGCTGATGAAACTACTGCAACGGGCTTGTGGAAGAAGCTAGAGAGTAAGTATCATAAGAGATCCCTATCGAACAA